>CAJQUW010004702.1:0-76845 GCA_907163375.1 Prostheceraeus crozeri | reverse complement strand
AGATCATCTACAACTGAGGCCAGTGGAAGAAACAACCAAGGTACATAATCCTACACCGCTACAGCGTAAATTTAAACAAGTCTTGCGTTATGACGATCATAGCGTAGTACTCCAAACGGGAATGCTCCCTTCCACGGATGTCAAGATAATGCGCAATCAGTATGGGGACTACATACTGATCCCCGTGAGTCCGTACATTCGCCACCAACTTGATATTATTGAGGAGTACGTGACATTAAATATGGACATTCCTACTCCTCTTGCTCAAGAGTGGAAGGCTAGAGATGACAAGGATACTCCCTATAGAAAGATTTGGGATGGTAATCACATTTGCCTACCGGTATCACATTGGTGTACTTACTATAAGAAGGAGGGAGATCATTCAATACCCATCAGATGTGATGAGCTCGGAGAAGGTACTTGGGATATCCTTTTCAAAGTGAATGGGCTATATTATGGTCGGCACAAGGATAATAAAATAGCCTCTCTCTCCATGCATATGGAATCCATCCTATATATTCCAAAACCACCCAACGTGGATGACATAATTGATCAAATCCTTAACAGCAGTGGTACGAAGCGCAAGTCGGAGAAGAATGCTGCATCAAAACGCAAATCAAAGAAGGAGAATTACTAGTCCTTTCCTAACTCTACCCTATGACAATTCGCTTATGTGCTTTGAGTGTCGTAGACGTGGTCTTATTAGATACATTTTACTTCTTCGTTGCCATCATATCATTTGTGTATTTTGTCGTGAAAAGCATCGATGTAATTCTTCATTTTGTAATATGTTATAGAACGTTTCCTTAGATGTGTAATTTCCGTTTTAGGCTTCTATCATCATTTTTATGGATTGTGAGGGTGAACCTGTACAGGAGCTCAGTGCTATTGCTATGAACAATTGGACATATCAGATTGTTAGTGTCTATCATCAACATGCCAACTGCGATCCCAATGTTGATCAATGGGCGAGAAAACACATTCATGGACTTAATCTGAAATATTTGCAAGACTATGGCTTTTCTTGTGAGAGTGCTCTTCTTATTGACTTTAAACGATGGTTAGCTGCTTTCAATGTTATACGCATCTTTTGTAATAATCCTGGTAAGGAGAGGAAAGTATTTCCCAATCTAATCATTGATGATATTTTGCTCCGCCTTGGGATAGTAGAGTGAATCAACATTATCATGAAGTCACGAAACGTTTTAAGGATTTGTCTGTTCCTATTTTGTCTATTCGTTGTAGTAGCTACGTTCATAACCAATGCTTCTTTCCTCCTTACCTCAACACTGCCAAAGTCCTGTATGGTTATCATTGCTCGCTGTATGATAGTTACCAGCTGTATCTATTTTATCTCTTTCAAACCATTGATTTATAATGCATGCTTGTTACCGTTATTCAATAAATGTTACTATGAGAAGAGTTGTTGTTTTCATGCAATGGATGGGTTAGATAAAGGGCGATCATGTCTTTCTCAAACGACTGCGGAACATTACATTTTCATAGGCAAAGTTTAAAAGGAGCTGTTCAAGATTATGTGATAAATTTTCATAAAGATGAGACCGACATCAAAGCAGTGGTCGATGATGCTAGCACTCTATTTCTAGAGTTAATGAATACATTCTCTGATAGCATTATCATGGCGCGATTAGTTGCGAAAATTAAGTTTAGTCATTTTGGAAAGGAAGAGGTGGAAAGTCACTCTTTCCATTTTGCTTCTTATTCAATGGAAGTGGTAGATCACCCCCAAGAATTTTTTAAAAGACATATGATAAAAATTGCTGAACGTCTTAACGCATTTAACCATCATGGTAGCAGTCTAGTGATTGAAGCGATTTCAGATATTCACATTCAAATTTCCATAAAGAAAAATTGAAAATGCAGTGGTACTTGATTGTAGCACAACTGGTTTTCGAGCTATGTCTGCTCACTCTCGAAGTATATTCCTTCTGTACATGTGTCTATTATTTAGAAAAGGCTAGCAAATTCATATCTTCAAAAAGACTTGCTATAGACATCAGTAACGGTGAAACTATGTGTTGCGATGTATGTAAGCGAAAGGATGGAAATGAAAAGCGCATCTTCAAGAGATGTAAGCATGCTTTTTGTCAACGCTGTTTCATACGTAATTGCATTCAACTTTGCAAATGTAACCACTGTGACATTGCTCATTTCGAGTGTCACTTATGCCGCAATAGTTAGTACCTATGCAAATGTGGTAAAGATAGGTTTTAGCAAAGACTAACACGGAAAATGGCGAAACGTAAAAGTCAAAAGTCTTCAAAGTTTTCTTCAGCCATTCAAGCTCTCCGACGAATGAAAGCAAATCAGCGATACAATGCTATACGACATGCTAACGATAAATTCATTTGTGAAATTATTTCTCATGTGAGGAAGTTGAGGACGAAGACATTAGCGCCAAAACAACGAAAGTTACTTAAGCGATATGCTACGAAATTGCGTTTCATCTCCAATCCTAAAGTCACCCTTCAAAGAAAGAGGAAAACTTTAACACAAAAGGGCGGTTTCTTTTCAGCAATACTTCTAATGATAGCTCCTGCCGTGGGCAACCTATTGGGTAATATCTTTGGCTCTAAGCGTTAATTATCCAAATGTTGAATCTCAAAGTAATAAAATGGATTTCAGACTTCAATGTGATAAAGTTCTGACTGTATCAGGTCCATCTCATGCAGGTAAAACTGTTTTCACGCTGAATTTATTGGATAAAAGTAGGGAGTTGTTTAAGGAACCTATCAATCGAGTGATTTGGTGTTATGGTATTTATCAACCGTCATTGTTTCAGGAATTGCAAAGTCGCAACTTTATTCGTCATGAAGGAATTATTGCAGTGAATAAACTTCAGTCTAATGATGTTGTTGTATTGGATGATTTATTAAAAGAAAGTAAGAATTCAAAAGATGTTACAGATATGTTCACTCGCGCAGCACATCATAAAAGGTGCTTTATCATCTATATCACACAAAATTTGTTTCCTGATGGAAAAGAAGCTCGTACACGAAACCTGAATACACACTATTATGCTATTTTCAAGAATCCGCGAGATAAAAGTCAGTTTGAAATTTTAGCGCGACAAGTTGCACCCAGAGGATCAAAAGCCTTAATTGAAATTTTTCAAGCAGCTGCTGAAAAACCACACGGTTACTTATTCATTGACTTTACGCAAGAGTGTCCGGAAGAATTTAGATTTCGAAGTGATATTTTGAAAACTCCCATGATTATCTACAAACTATGAGTTCTTATTCTCGCATGATTGTTATTCCTCAGGATGAATATGTACAATTGACTGCCATGCAGCAAGTAAAGCAACCTCTTGCAAATCAAATGTATAGGAAAGAAATAGATTATCAGCAAAATGTTCACATCAAAGATCCACATCGTGCTGTATTATTACAATCGGAAACTGTTGAGCAATTGAAAAACTTGAAGAATAAGATGCGTGACTCTGTATCGACTGCTACACCTTTAGCATCTCGCGCACATGCCATATCTCTTTTCAACAGTATTGAACCCCATCTCAATGTAAATGATAGAGGAGAAATCATTACAGATGAAAATAAAGTGATTGATGCTTCACGTTATGAAGACTTGATTCAGTATGCGACACGTAGAAAGCGCCGTCAGGGCTATGTTCCACCTGGTTGGACATACTTTCTTAAACTATTGAAAAAGCATAATGTACCAAAATTTGCTTTGAATAATGAGACATTGAAAGAACTTGATTCAACAGTGGCTACTGCTCCAATGCTTCAGACGATGAAAATGCCAACAAATTGGTTTAAGACGTCACCTGCTACATCCCCTCCCACACTCACTAAGCAAACAAGAGGAAGAACTCGACGTAGATCTACATCACCACTAAAACTAGTAAAAGGAAAACGTAAAACAGCTCCTCCCAGGAAATACATGTTCTCAGACTATTAATATGAAGCAGATGTGTTGCTTGCCATGTAATGAGCCGCCAGAGGTGAATGTCGTTGTCACTTGCACTTGCTGCGCCAGCTCTCATAATGAAACCCCTAAGCAATGTGAACACGATCGCAAAACCGCTAAAGCTAAATGCTGCAGTTGTTGTAAATGTAGAAAGGCAAGAAAACAAAAAGATGAGAAGGAGGAAAAAGAGTCAGTCGTCATCGACTGAACGTTTGAAGTCAATCTATTATGATGTAAAACATCCGGCAGGATTTGCATCTATCAAGAAATTATCAAAAGCGAGTGGTCTTCCACAATCACAAGTGAAACGATGGTTAAAGGGTCAGGCTACCTATACACTCCACAAACAAGCGAAAAAGAAATACCGCACCCGCCATTATATTGTTCATGACATCGATGAACAGTGGCAAGCAGATTTGTGCGATGTCGCCTCCATTTCAAAACATAACTCGGGCAATAATTTTATTTTAACCGTCATTGATATTTTCTCGCGTTATGCGTGGGCTCAACCTTTAAAAACTAAAGAAGGGAAAGGAGTAGCAAAAGCATTCCAAACAATTTTTCGAGAAGGTCGGATTCCAAAAAGAATTCAGAGTGATCAAGGAAAAGAGTTTAAAAATCAGCATGTGAGAAGATTATTTGAGAGGCATGATATTGAGTTGTTTAGTGTAAAGAGTGCTTATAAAGCTGCACTCGTTGAACGTTTTAATCGCACATTAAAAAATCGCTTGTGGCGACATTTTACTGCCAACTTGACACAAAATTGGACAAAGGTTCTACAAGATACACTCCATGCCTACAATCACTCTATCCATCGTTCTATTGGACTCAGACCAGTAGATGTAAATGCTGACAATGTAGATAAAGTGCGCGAATCATTCCAACGTAAACGCACTCATGTGAAAAGTGATGTGAAAATTGGTGATAAAGTTCGTATCTCAAAAGTGAAAAGTGTTTTTGCTAAAGGGTACCTTCCGAATTGGACAGAGGAGGTATTTACAGTATCAAGGATTAATGAAAAAGACTCTCCGACCACCTACAAGTTGAAAGATTACGATAATGAAGAAATTGAGGGTAGCTTTTACCGCGATGAGATTGAGGTAGTCACTGAAAGTGAAACATATTTGGTAGAGAAAATCATTCGATGTAAAAGACGGCAAGGTGAAGAATGGTGTCTTGTTAAATGGACTGGTTATCCTTCAAGTATGAACTCTTGGATGCGTCGTGCCGACATCTTTCATCTAAGTGATCGACAGTGATTCATGCAAAGTTGTAACTAACAATGTTTAGGGTTTGAGCTATGAATCCAACTGCCTCATTTTATTCACGACCCTCCTATGTAAGTGGTGGAGGACAAATTTACATCGGCGCTCGCCGCCAACGTGGAGGTAGCATACTTGGTGCACTGAAATCTGTTGTAGCACCTCTCATATCCAATGTCGGTAGATCTTTAAAACGAAATGTTTTAAGTAATGCCGTTGGCTTTGCTGGTGATGTTGCTAGTGATCTTTCCAGAGGTAGAAGTTTTAAGAGCAGTTTGTTGAATCGTGGGAAGGAACGCGGTTTAAAAACATTGAAGCAGACCTTTGCTGGTGTTACTCAAGGAAAGAAATCACCTAAACGAATGAATAAAGGAAGGAGGAAACATCGCGGAGCTGGTAAGGTGCGATCTTCAGTCAAAAGGCATTCACGCAAACGTCGTAGAGGCTCTAATCATTCATCAGGCGCTAAACGACGACGCTGCTATAACTTCTAATCATGGAGTGTAAAACTTCTGGTTTTTGTTTGTTTGATCAACAAGCCATACAGACAGATATTCTTAGTTCAAGTATTGTAGATTATCATCCTCGAACAGCTGAGAATGCTGGCCCCATTGAATTTGTTATTCCTGGTGGTAGGGATGACTACATAGATTTGAGTTATGCGATGGTTGATTTGAGGTTTAGAATTCAGCAAGCAGATGGAACTGCTATTGACGATACACATAAAGTTGGACTGAACAATTTACCATTGACTACATTACTTCGCGATGTTTCTCTAACGATTGGAGAGCAGCAGGTGGAAGGTGGTCAAAGCGATTATCCCTATAAATCATATTTCAATCATGTATCACAGTTTCATCCAGCAGCACAAAAAAGTCATATGGAAGCCATGGGATGGTACAGAGATGAAGCAGGAAAATTTGATGTTGAAACAAACAGTGGCTTTGTAAAGCGATCTGCTATGATTAAAGATAGTAAAGTATGTCAGCTATATGGTCCGCTGAATTTAGACTTCTTTAGACAGTCAAAGTTTTTACTCTGTAATACCAGCATGCGACTCAAGCTGACATTGAATAAGCCTGAATTTGCGCTGAATGCATTTGCTAAAGTTGACAATTTTAGAATTCATGTGGAAGATATTGCACTTTACATTCGTCGAGTAGTACCGAATCCAAGTGTCATTAGAGGACATGCTGAAGGCCTTAACCGCCAAAATGCCATTTACCCCGTTCAGCATACAAAGCTTCTCACCTTTACAATTCCTAAAGATCAAAAGAGTTTCATGAAAGATGGCCTCTTTCCATCGGAAGCACCGAAGCTCCTCATGGTGGCAATGGTTGAAAATGATGCATTTAATGGTAATATAAAGAAGAATCCTTTCAATTTTAAACACAATCAGTTAAGTGAAATTGCTTTACGTGTAAATGGTGTCAGTCATCCTGGTCCACCCTACAAACCAGATTTTGCTTCGGATCAATTTATGCGCAGTTATGTTGATTTTATGGATGTTTTTGGCTTTTACAATACGGATGACACCAACGGACTTACTATGAAAGAGTTTAAGAGTGGATATACTATTTATGCATTTGATTTGACTGCTGACAGCGATATTAGTGCACCCTATCGTCAAGCGAACGTGCCTCATAATATTCGTTTGGATTTGACGTTCAAAAGAACACTACCTGAGACGATCAATGTATTAATTTATGCAGTCTTCGATTCAAATATTGAAATTACAAAGTATCGTGACGTGATTCTTCAGTATAATCGTTAATGAGTTGGTTGACTGCTGACGATATTAAGACTAAAGTGCAGCGTAATGCAGACGAAGCGACGTTGAAATCTTTCGATAATGTCTATTCACTCGATACCTTACCACCTGCAGTAAATCACTATCCCATCTTTATTGTGCTAAACACTCATTCGCAGAATTTAGGCGGTGAGCATTGGAAAGCGATCTTTATTGGAGAAGACCGACGTGGTGAACTATTTGACTCTCTTGCTCAACCTCCAAATATACCAACACAGCAGTGGTTGAGAAAACATACGCGTCAATATCAGCGAAATGAACGCATACTACAACATCCACTTTCATCAACGTGTGGTGCTTTTGTACTGTACTTCATCTTAAAACGTTTACATGTATCTCGATTTGCATCTATTATTCAAAACTTTTCATGTAATCCATCCTCTAATGAAAAAATGATTTGTAAGTTCTATCATGATTTGAAATAAAAACATCATGTTGGAAAAATTGTTTTTTATTTTACAATCCGCTGGGTACGTACATATTCAATGAGATAGTCTAGGATCACATTTGCTTGTACATGAGATTTTAGTCCAGTAATGATCACTTTACTATTATGAAAGATTGCCACATGCACAGGTAACCAACAACTAATGAGAGCTGCAGGAAAAAGTTCGGGTTCATAACACAAATTGTAACTGCTGGTACGAATCTTCAAAAATGATAGACTGTCACTCAATTGAGTAGAGATCACCATATTGTCCACAGTCAGATTCGACATCACACACCTCTCCCTCTTCCATATCCGACGTAGTAGTCTTTGTAGCTCTAAGCGCATTGACTGCGCCGATGAATGAGAAAGGGCGCCGAGAATCTGTACAGTCCCATTTGGGAAGAGTTGAAGATTCCGTGAATTGTTCATCTTCACCACTAACATTTGATGTCGGCCCGGGTAATACTTGCTGTTTGGAAGGTGTTGGTGTAATGTTGTGAGATCGATTTTGGTGTAGAGTCTGAAGCGACGGAGAATGTTGACGATGGTGTAGCGATGACGCTTCATGATGAAAGAATGAGTAAATTGAGCGATGTACCTTCCTTTTATACTTTTCCCAACTACCTTGATGAAATGTGAAGTTAGTATGAAGTTGGGAATGATAGAGTTGAATTCGCCGATTGTTGACGCGCAACCAGATGCGATTTCCAATACGTGAATGTCTTTTCATATAGAAGTATTTCAAATCCTTCATGATATGATGTAGAGATTGAAAATGACGATAAGATAAAGCAAACTCTCTTCTCACATTTCCAGTTGAATCTTTGAAATAGACGTTTCGATCATGATCCGTTTCAATACGTTGTAGGGAATCTAATTTCCAACTCATGGTGCGTGGTAGTCATGTCTGATTAAGATTTGCATAGTAGGGCGATGAACTCACGACGAATAAATGTCATGATGGAGCGATGTATGTATCTTCTATACTTCTCCCAATTGTATTTGCGAAATGAGAAACAGTTTGTGGAATGAGAATGGGAGATTTGAATTTCATTTCTGTAATGTTGAAGCCAAACTTGATCACCCAAGGAGATGAATCTTAATGTTTCAAAATATTCCAAATCCCTCATGATATCATTGAGGTTGACAAATTGTTGCCATGTTAATGTAATACCTCTTGATGTATGACCATGAGAATTTTTGAAGTGTACGTTTCCATCACGATCAACTCTGATATATTGTAGAGAGTCCAAAATCCAAGTCTTCATGATGTTATGCAAAGCCGCAGATCAGCAATATAAAAATGTCGTTTTATCATATTTTGCTTAGCAATGCGGCTACAAAGAGATTTGCTAGTAATCGAGCCGCACTCTTTTCTACTCCCATGGATCATGCACAACAGCTAAATGGAAATTGGGAAGTGGGTGTCACTCAACTTGTTTATAGCAACTGTGTCTATACTTTTGATCATGAGGTGATGACTATTAATATGAGACGTACAGCTGCTTACCAATGTGAAAAGGGGTGCCGAGTATACATTCCACAGTGGCCAAAGAAAGATCTCTTATCATGTAAAAAGTTTATATATGATTTCTTGAATAAAGCGTGTAAACATATTGTCCAATTTACTCCGCACAATGATGATTATACTTATGTACATCATGTAGTTGAGAAAGATTGGATTGTTGGTTTAAGTCCAAGTTTAAGAAATGATTTAGGTTACCTCGCTAGCGCCTTAACAAGCTATGATAATTTTAACGTTAATTACCACATAAGTGGTCATAAACAGTTAATATATCGAGAGGAAGCTTATTATGTAGATCTTATTCCAAGAAATGAGAAGACGTTGGTAAAGAAGATTGTGATTAAGCCAAGAAAGACAAACATGACTCCTGAAACATTATTGAAGAAATTTAATTATCTCCTTCGAGTTGATGGCAAACAAGTGGCAACATTAAATCATCTAATCATATTGCAATAAGCAAATTAAATGATGATGATCTAGTATTAGTTTGTTCAAAAGATTTTCATCAGTTCTTACGACATCGTTCTGCAGCTGTTCATGGAAAATCTGATATGCAACATTTACCATGTGAAAGGTCAAATCAATTTGATACAGAGTGGACCGTATCTTTATACAGAAAGTGTGTAGAGCCTTTAGGTGGTATCTTACATGAAACAAGAGTGTTGATGCCTCGCATTATTACTTCGGTTAAATTGGTTGTAGATTATTTAAATGAAGTGATTAATGAGCAACATATTTCATTTTCTGAAAAAGAAGGTGTTTTGTCTCTCACTATAAGTGGAAAAGGTATTGAACTAATTATGGATAAAACTCTAATGGACATTTTGGGTTTTGACCAAAATATCTTTAAAAGTGGTACTGTAACCAAAGCTAGCGCAGACATGTCGCTATCGCGTCGTATTAACTATTTTCAGATATATTCCAATATTGGTGAAGATGTACGTGTGGGAGATGTTGAAGCTCCATTGCTAGCAATGATACCATACCAGCCAAAAAGCTGCAGTATTTTATCTGAGCATACTTTCAAGAAAGTGCATTATACAAAGCTGAAATCAAACTACATCCCACAAATTGATATTGCCATTTATGACGATGCTGGTGCGTTGATTCCTTTTCATAAAGATGCTGTGACAAGTATCACACTCCATTTCCGAATGAAGAGTTAATGCAAAAGTATGCTAATATATTTTTCCAATGTGAATAATATGGAAAGTGAAAATAAGGACTCGTTTCTAATCTACTTACCCAGTAATGCTTCTATGAATAAATTTCCCAAAAATAAACCATCAGACTATTGAGTAGAATTAAATCGCCCACTACATTTAGAAGGTGAATGGGAGGTTGGCGTTTCTAGTATTTGCTATGATAGCAATATTCAGAATGTGAATGATTTGGAAGAAATGATATTGACTCCTCGCACCCATGATGGAATAACGATGAATAATGCATTTCAGTTCCCATACAATTTAACATCAGATGGAAAGTGGAACCATGAATGGATTCAGATAAAATCAGATTCTTATGAACCATTTGGGAATGAGAAAATTATTAAGGCATTCAATAGTGGTAATACTTCCATCATGAAGAATAAAAATCAGAAAGCTTATGAATTTACTATCTATCATTGGAGTGGGGGACAGTTCCTCCGCTTTCATTCTTTTACTAAAGGTCTTACGCTGAGGTTGGATAATGAATTCTATCCACATCTCGGTTTTGGCCATGGACTACATCTAACGTCAATTGCTACTGCAAATGTTAAAAAAGTTTATTCAAAACGAATCAACAAATTTCATTATAGATTTAAAATATTTGATGAAGATGTTGTAGAATGCGAAGAACGCATCATTTTGAAAAAGCGTGGTGTTCAACCTTTATCAGTTATTGAGTTAGTAAAACGATGGAATGAGACTGTGGGTAAGAAGTATGGAGAGAAAATTATGGCGGACAAAAATAAGTTGGTTATTCAGAAATATAATGACAAACTTACAGTTTATTTCTCTCCAACCTTGCGTCATTTTGTAAGACATTATACACCTATTATTGGAAGCGGTGTGGTGTATGCTTCTCATGAATATCACACTAAAGCTGATTCAGTTAATGATGAATGGTGGGTGGACATCTATGGCGATCGCATCAAGAAAATTTACCAGTCTTATGAAGAATCTAAAGTTGCTATCAATATAATGCCGCGTCTATATCATACAGTTGAAAGCTTCATTCATGTAGTAAATCCTTATATACAACAGAAGTTGAAGCATGTGATGAAAAGTAAATATGATGTAAAGACACACCACATTTCGTTTTCAATTGAAAATCAACGCGTTGTTCTGAAACTGGGTGATGACATTCAATGTCAATTGAGTAAAAATTTGAAAAAACTCTTTGGTTTTTCAATGCTACAAACAGTGTTTACTGCTGCGCATACGATTGGTATAGAAACACCAATGACACTTGATAAACATGAACAGCACCTTTACATTCAAAGTGATTTGATTCTACCTATTTCTGTTGGTGAGAAAAAAGAATACATTTTACGTGATTTCATTCATGATAAAGACGCTTCATATGAAATAGTCGAGAAGATGTTTGAATCTATTTTCTATCATCCCGTCGTCAAACAAACTATACCCTCTATTGCTATCAAAATTACCAATGGTTTACAAGAGTGCATCCATGTGAAAGATACTAAATCCCTCGTAACTTTAGTGTTTCGGAAAACAAAGTGAAGTCTTTATACAACATTTATTGAAATATGTACATGAATGTGAAGCAATAGACTTTATACAACATCCACTGAAAATATATACATGAGCGCACTTCAATAGACATTGCTATATACAAAAAGTCTTTTTACTTCGTGAAGGGTGGAAATATACAGGGATAGGAAAAATGTCTTTCAGTGGAAAAGTCATCACATGGGGAATGTACAGATGTGGACACATATTCACAAGGAAAAAACAATCTCATGCGATACATAAAACAACAATGTTTATCTACAGAAATCAACATCAAAATACTAAGTTAAGGATGATTATGCTAAGACGTCTCCTGAATGTGGTAGTGTGGGTTTAATTCTTTTGGGTGGTGGTATGCCTGTATCAGGATGTCCATGTGGAAGAGATATGTTATGTCCTATCCAACACCTCTTATCCTCCCATGCTGAAAGCGCCCGTTTCTTAAAAGTATAAGTTTTGATCTCATGCGACTTAGATTTTAAGATTGTCATATTGACAAACGTTATATTTTTATTTCTATAGGCTTCCTTGAAATTCTTATGTTTCATGTTTTGCACAATGGATTTTGATATGCCTTTAGCGCGCTTAATGCTATCATCACTATCCTTTAATTTCATAGAATACATTTTAGGGCGGAGGAGAATCATTTCAGCTATCTCCTTCCCTGCTGTTTCATCCTTAAAACAACCAAGTTTGGCCTTATTTTTGATGGAGTATAGTGGATGATCAGCAGGATAATTTGATGTATCAAAATATCTTTCTATAGATTTTCCTACTTCATTAAAATTTAAATCTTTTTGAGTGGTAATACCTAAGAAGAAACTATCTGTATCACCACCCAACAAACGAACCTCTTTTACGAGAGGACACGGTTTTAGTATTTTATAGAAGAGTTGATACATTTCAAGCTTGGAGTAATCTAGAACAGCTTGACCAATATAGATGGGTTTGCACAACTCAACTTCAGATTTTATCATTTTAATACCTACAAGATCCTCATCGATTATGTCTCTATCGATGAATAGAGGTGATGAGGTCAATTTGTAATACTTTTGATCATCATTAACTAGTTTGTAGTTTACGCGCTTTCTAACATCCTCCATCGTCTTACCAAATAGACTGTTGTTCTTATATTTATAAAAATCTTTTTCAAAATTATTTTGGGCTAGTGCACGTTTCTGGCTGTTACTATCTATGTAGGGTTTGAGGAAGGCTTTCTGTCTAAATTTAATAATTCGGTGAACTCTTTTTAAAATCATGCCCATTTCTAAATAAAATTTTAAGATGCTAAAGTGGACTAGATACGAGGGGTGTTCAAATATGAACGGGAATTTTTGAAAACAATTTAATTAAGCATGAAAAGATGACATTCTATTTGCATCAAATTTCACAAGACAGCAGTTCACTTCTCAATGTAATCACCAGCAATGTCTACACATTTTCTACATCGATCTGGGAGTGACTTGATGCCATTCTCGAAGAAGGACTTCGGTTGTTGGTTCATCCAGTTTTGCACAACACTTTGGACTTCGGCATCACTTTGGAATTTCTTGCCTCCGAGAAATTCTTTCAACGGACCAAAAAGATGATAATCAGACGGAGCTAAGTCTGGACTGTATGGAGGATGGGGCAACACGGTCCATTTCAATTGTTCCAGTGTCTCGCGGGTAAGGGCAGCTGTGTGAGGCCGGGCATTGTCTTGAAGGAAGATGACGGATGACTGCGACTTTCTTCTCTTTCCTCTGATGGCAGGTTTCACATCTTCTGTTAAGAGACTCGAGTAGTACTGCGCGTTGATAGTCTTGCGACCATGAAGAAAGTCAATGTGCAGAACACCTTTGAAATCCCAGAATATTGTAGCCATTACCTTTCCTGCAGAAGCAGTGGTTTTCGCCTTTCGAGGAGGAGGTGAGTCGGGATGTCTCCACTGCATGGACGCCCTCTTCGACTCGGGAGTTGAATGATGAACCCAGGTTTCATCACAGGTTACGATTGCTTCGAGAAACTGCGATCCTTCATCTTCATAGCGCCGGAGAAGCTGTTGGCAGACATCAACACGCTTTTCTTTTTGCTCATCCGTAAGAAGTCGGGGCACCCAGCGTGCACACACTTTACTGAATCCAAGTTCTTGGTGAATGATGTGTTCAGCACTTCCAATACTGATACCAACTTCTTCGGAGATTTCACGGACTGCGATGCGACGATTGTTCAAGATCAATTGCTCCACCTGCTCTGTGGTTTCTGGTGTTACTGATGTCCTTGGTCGTCGTGGATGTGGCTGATTCTCAACTCGATCACGACCTTCCCGGAATTCTTTGGCCCAACTGTAGACTCTTGTCTTCGACAGACAATCTTCTCCAAACTGTGTCTGGAGTCTGGTGAATATCTCCGATGGCGATACACATTCAGCTGTTAAGAACTTAATGATGATGCGCTGACAAATGCTGGCAGGAACTTCTTGTTCAGACATGACTGCAATGAGAGAGTGACTGACTGACAAGTGATTATTATCGTCACAAACAAAAGTGAGCAATGCTTCATCGCTCTCTTTCATTGCATTCGCAGCTGTGACGACGTGATAGTTGCTGAACAGCGTTCAGAAATCAATCACGGATGTTGAAACATCGCTTAGTGAATTTCTAATGTCAAAATTGTGCTTTCTAATTCAGGTAATGAGATAATAACAAATTCCCGTTTATATTTGAACACCCCTCGTAGTTTTCTTTATCATATTGAGTTAGCAAAAGTTTGCGGCAAGGCTTATACTTGGGTTGTCCACATGATTCTAAATCTTTATGAAATTGTTTCATAAAGTCGGAAAACATATCTTTACTCACTTCACCTGATTCGGATGCGAGTGGAAAATCTACGGTTTTATGTTTAATATTATTTGGATAGATTAGATCTATCTCAAAATAATATCCCCAATCACCTTCATCTGCAATTGCTAGTATGTTAGAAGGGTTGGAGAAATGTTGAATTTCACTATCATCTAACCAGCTAAACTCAGAGTGAGGTAGTGGTTTGGATAATGAACTACCATACAAATTATTTTGGTCATAATACTTAAGATGGGTATGATCATTACCTACTGTTTCAGATTTTAACCTATGTTTATTTACAAATGTGAGACCACCGCGAATTCCTCGCTCAAATAAATTATAAATCTCTGGATCTTGTAAGAGATGAATGCTCTCACCAGTCATTTTAAAAGCAGACTTAAATGACATGGCTGGTAGACTGACAAAGTGGACGGGATCTAATTTATCTTCTTCTAATGCCACTCGTCGAAACTCTTGGAAAACGTCAGCCAGCAAAAACACATCTAACTTAAGATAGGCAATCATATATTCACCAAATGTATGGCAGTCAAATTTTATCCATGTCTCTTGAGCATGTTCATAGTCCTCTACTGGACAATCTTGATCCGTCAAATCATTTTTAAATTTATCTATGGGTGGAAGAGAAGTCTCACCGAGTTTACTAATCGCATCAAGATATGCATATGGAAAGACTCCTTTCCGTGTGATGACTTCATTAGTTAAATTTGGATATTGTTTCTTAAGATTTTGTGTTAGTGGAAGAGACTTTAGATTTTGCACGAGAGAGGCCAGTGATGCAGTCATAAATTGGTAGGAATCTAAAAATTTTATATCAAAATAGACCGTCTTATTTTCTTTAGTTTTATCGACAGGCACTTTTGCTGTCATGGCCATAAACTTCTCTCTCGTTTGTGCTATTACATCAAGCTTTCACTCTTTCATTTGACCTAAACCTCCTTTTATTATCATATGGCTGTCGTAGCCCTTGAAATTATGGAAAATGACGGGTAATGCACGCCGCTTCATCCTCAGCGAAAAATTACATTTTGAACAGAGTGCGTTTCTAAATTTACCAGTGATGTGATCATGGTCGCGCACTTTCTTAATCTTATCATCAAATGTTTTCCTACATTTGGGGCAAACGTTGCAACTATCAAATTTTGCTTGATCATCTGCTGTCATATGCAATGATCTGCGATAGAGTTCACCATCATACTTTTGCTGAAATTTTACAGCCTGTTCGAGGAATTGTAGGAATTGGTAAATACAATCCTCACCTTGCCAGACGCGCATTTTATTTTGCCTACTCCTAAAGTGATCATGCCATACTTCATAGCAGGAAATGGCTGCTGGTCGATGGATGTTATCATCGATATAACATTCGATGTCAGCATAGATGACACGAAGAGGACTTAGTTCATCGCCATTCTCTCTATATGAAAACTCCTTATCTTTGGGCATGCGTTCCATTTGCAGTTTACCTCGCTTACACCACTCATAATGAGTTTCAAATTTGTTTTTACTCCTAAAGTTCCGAATGCATCTGTCACAGTAATAAATCTCTGATGAGGTAGAATTTCTTAAGTGGTGGTATAAGCGAGAAATTTTGGGAATGCCGCAGTAGTGCCATTCCTCACTATCATCCTGTCTTACTAATAAAAGGTTGACAACATGGTCATAACAACTCGAACGCGAGTTGTAGCGCACACCCTTCAATCCCTTTTCCCAAACATGGAGAACTATTTTAATGTTGTTCAATTTTTCAAATTTGTCTATATCTTTAATTTTCATATCGTCACTATTACAGTCATCGAAGTTTAATTCATTCTCCCACTGCCTATAGCTAGCTATATGTGCGATTTCGATTCGCATTGATGTCATTATAGTGGAGAATGGAGAGGACAGCATATTTAAAACATTGCGATTCGCAATCGACATTGATGACTGCTGTTTTGTTTTTTAAATTTTTTGGAAGTTTAAAGGAGCCTCGACCACTATGATTTCCTAATAAACTGATTTTAAATAAGGCGGACTCAATGCCGTCAAAAATGAGACCGCTATCGCGCTCGTTAAATTTATCAATATTTAATTTTAATCCTTGGATGTGAAAATTTATCCAAGACTCATAGTCTACAACCTCGGTTGCAGGAGAGGAGGGTATGTGAAACTCCAACCTCTCTATTATTTGTCCAGTATGGTGGTCGATTTTTACATATTTTATTTTAAGATAGATGAGCGCCTTCATCCTGAAATTGTCTAAATTGTTGAAGAGCGCTTCTATCAATGATGAATTTTGATGAAACCATTCCTCAAAGTTAGCAATGGTTTCTGAGGAGTCCATCTGGTAGTTCCTCACTAAATTATTTATGGACACTTCAGTGAGTCGGATAGAGGAGGTACCGTTGGTGTAGGTATCGTTCGTGTGTGTATGTTGAAGTCTGTGCGAAGATAGTTCAAAACGTGTCTCGAAAGACTGAGCGCACAAGTCGCAAGAAAAGGAGACGAAGTTAACAGAATCATCCCCACCTTCGGAGATTGATGCCGGCTTAGGTCGACAAACACCTCGCTTGATGTGTCGGGTGAGATCCCATTTCCTCGTGAAGATGTGCCCACAGTCAGCACATTCCCACTCGTTGCCATGTCGCGACAGTTCTGAGGTGGAACTCACATCACCTGAAAGAGAAATCATTCTATCATCTCTGTTCAAGCCTCAGTGTAGTATTACAACCTACCTTGACTCAATAACTCTAAACTTTCCTCGAGAAGGGAGGGTGTTGGTGATGAAGTTGATGCCTGAAATTGAGGAAGATGCTATTAGCCACACGTTTGAGGGAGATGAGAGAGGAAATCTTCAACTTACCATTTGAACGAAATTATGTTTAAGCTTGATACTTCAACAAGATAGAGACTTCACTCAAATTTGGAATTCACGAGATAGCAGTTCACTTGTATACCTCAAATAATAACAGAATTCGCTAGAGAACACTTCACTTATACGTCTCAAAGACAGAGTGAAATGATACGGATGTCACTTTGCATATATACTTTCATATTCATCATTCATTGGCTGTTCATTCTGATTGGTTGCTTGTTGATACTGAAGAATTAGAAAACATTTCAAAGTCATTATTCACAGTCAACATGACAAGCCCTCCGACAACACCAAACACAAAATTCTCTTCTCCATGCTCTGCTCAACACCAAAGGCGTTCGTTGCACCAAACGCTCCAACGAAGGGGAAGGTAGAGAAGGTGTACCGACTGGGCAATATCAGAAAGTTATCATTACCAGCGGATGAGGAAGAGGAGAGTGTATGTGAGAAGGAGTGTCCCGACTTAACAGGCGTGAGGTGGAAGTATCTCCAGTACGATACTGACGATGTGATGGAGATCACCAGCACGAAATTCCTCCACTAATTATGGGAGTGGTACACCCCTAACTCCCATCCACGAACTATGGCGGAGTGGGAGTATATTGACAAAGTGAGGCTCGCAGTGGAAGAACGATTAAAGCAACTGAACTGTTTTTGTGATCTGTGTGAAGCCAGACTCTTGGACGATATTGACGATGAAGACCTTTTGAAATACATGCCACAATAAATTTTTATTTCGTATTATCTTTCCTTTCATACTGACTTACTTGAATGGGGCTTCAGTGGATGATTTAACCATGTATACTTTTTCATTTGGAAATAGTAGCACGCTTAGTCTAACTTGTAAATCTTATAACATTTCATATGGGCGATGATGGTAGATGAAATAGTGTTAAATAAAATTAAGATAGCTTACACTTCTGATACAGGGATAGCAATCGACTGCGATCCATGTGTAAAGAGCTTGTTAGACTGCGGAAGAGAGAAGTGTGTTATGTTGCGTGTGGCGCGTGAGTGTCCTCCCATTTCATTCCATTCATCAATTCGTCTCATTGATAGAGACAGGTAGAACTCATGGTTCTCATAACGTATGCAATGGAAAGTTTTAGGCAACCTTTGACAGTTGGCTAAATGTCGCCCTGGCGCGAATGCATACTACGTTGAGACAGAGGCAATCACTTGCAAACATGACGCAGAGAGGTTTAACAAGATTGACCATTGCCGAATGTCCCTTGCGGTATACATAGCTACGGGTTTCACCGCCGCCCTTTACAGGAACGCCCGTCGAAAGGAAGTATTACACCGAACTTCATTTGCAACGTTCAAGTTGACTGATAGCAGATTCAACTTAATGATAGTATTCGCCAGTCCGAAGACTGCCCAGGGCAAACCGCGTGGAGGTTCTATCATGTCTTGCCCATGGTGGCCCTTAAGAGAGCCGTTGGTTCGTTCTCGTCGTATCTGAAAATAGAAGGAAAAATAGATGAAATTATATTCAAGTGATAGAGATGATATTAACTTACCATAAGAGAAATTTAGCCGGTTCGTGACCCCTTCGATGGTGGTGGCTGAGGCAAGTACTTGGCCGGCAGTTTTCGCTTCCGGTGGCGTAATTCCTTAATTTCTCCATCATGTGTTATGGAGACATGGAGACAGCGTATGTCTGGCATTGCCCCTTCGTAGCACTCAAAGGAACAATCTAACTCCTCTTTCTGAATCAGAATATCATCAACAATTCTGCTAGACGTAATGGGAAGGTGAAGTGTTGTTCGCTTCTCCTTCATAGTGACGTTTCTAGCCTCAACCAGACTCAATTTTGTCTGCTCAAGTTGAAGTTGGAGCGTCTCTTCCTTGGTCCTCAAACTTTTAATGAGTTTCACCTGCTCATCTACCCGCTTCTCGCTGGTGATTGCTCTCTGTTGGTAGGGCTCTAGGTTTTTTACCTGTGTCTTTAAACTACGTATTTCCGACACTTGGGCTTTGTGGCTGAAATTTTCATCCCTGAGCGCAGCGCACTCATTCTTATATCGGGTGAGTTCGTCTTTTATCTTCCTTATAGCAAATTCCTGACTGACTTTTGCGATCTCACTGTCTTTACACCACTGCTCAGTCTGTTTTTTAATCCCCTTTGTTGTTTTGGGGGAGGAGTGAAGTATTGGCTTCTTGATAGCTTTGTTTGTGACGCCTACTTCCTCAGATTCACTATCATCGTTTTCATCATTGCCTGCCGCACTGTGATCGGACCCTATGATTGACTGTATCGCTTTATCTAGATCCGTTTCTACATCGTCGAGTATTGGCTTCTCGACAGCTTTGTTTGTGGCGACTCCTTCCTGAGATTCAGTATCAACGTTTTTATCATTGCCTGCTGCACTGTGATCGGATCCTATGATTGACTGTATCACTTTATCTAGATCCGTTTCTATATCGTCGGATGTTTCGTTGAAGTATCTGACTATCATTTTGCCAACGTCCGATGTCGTGTAATTGGCAACCTTTGTGGTTGGACATGCTAAGTGAGTAGTGTAAAATTCCTCATTCTGCTTGCCTTTGGTAAATTTTAAGCAATGAATACAGCCAGATATTACAGCTAATTCTTTATGCTCATTGGGAGCATCCTTATATTTATTCAAATGGCGCTTGAACTCGCCACCTCGCTTGACTTCGCCACATAGGCACTTTTTAAAATGAAACTTTGAGTTGCCTCCCATTTTGTAACTTATGTATCTGTAAAGGAAGGATGAAATAGAATTACTAACAGGCGACATTGGCAGTCATTCTTATAATCATACAGCTAAATTGTGAGATTGATGGAAAGTGTCGAACCTTTGAATCCGTTACAGGCATTACTCAGAGGGGATCTTATCCCAACTCCAAGGCCTCGGCCCACAAATCCAACCTCCCGCGGACAGAGCGTGCGTCATATCACTGTGTTGGTATCCGGACCCCGATTTTGACATGAAAATCAGTGGATTGTTTACAAAGGTTGCAAATTCCAAGCCGAAGCTCGCCTCCCACAACTTTATAAATGTCTTAGTTGAATTCAGCAGGGTCGAAAACCTCAGAAAACCTCCAAAACTAGTGAATTTAAATTTTTCAATTTTTTAGCACTACTTATGAAATTTTATAAGTAGTCTATTACTTAGGGCAGGTCAATAGCGACCAAACCTTTTTTAAATCAAGTCAAACGGACTTGTAGAAGCAAAGTTACAAGCCTTTAAAGTTTTGGAGTCTTTTATGGCCTGGAGACGAAGGCCATCTCCTGGCTAACCTCTAAGTCTGACGGCTTAGCTGATATCAGCAATGAAATTTTCTAAGTCGGTTTCTTGCAGAAACCCGGTATTTGGAATGTCCGAAGCTATCATCGGAGCTCAGAGAAACGACCTACCTTTGACAATCGTTCTCCTCTAAATGAAAAGTCTCTGTCGGTTCCCAGCTTATATAGTGTGTGGCGATCAGCTGATGACGTAATACCCATCATCCAAACACTAAAAACCCGTCTATCTCCGGTTTTAGTGCTCCGATTGAGCTGGAAATAGACCATTTCCATGTAGAATTTGACGCTGAATCCGAATCTGTCCTCCGTTTTCCCATCCGATGCTTCGTTTTGGCTCTACAGTAGGCAGCCATCGCAAAAATTCTAATTCCGTTTTTCCGAAAAATGTTGAAAATTTTTCTCTCCGATTGACTTGAAACTCTCCGATTGACATGAAACTCACCATATAGATAGAGAATTTCACGCTGATTCCAAATCTGAAATCCGTTTTCCAATCCGATGCTTCGTTTTGAAGCTACAGTCCAAAACGTCCCAAATTCTAACTCTGTCGTTTTTTCGCCAATGTCCCAAAATCTTAAATGGCATCTCACCTCTAAACGAAGACAGATATGAACAAGCCGATTCTTTCAGTGAATTTGTCTCACTCTTAGCTTTCAAACGAGCTATGGCATGAGTAAATCCGTCCACTGTAAGCCAAAATCGAAGCGAGCTGTCCAGAGGGGGGGACGTCAGCGAAAATTTTTTCTCTCCAATGGCGTTCAAATTCACCATACCGATGCAGAATTTCACGCTGAATCCGAATCTGAAATCCGTTTTCTCATCCGATGCTTCGTTTGGGCGCTACACACCAAAACGTCCCAAATTCTAACTCTGTCGTTTTTCGCCAATGTCCCAAAATCTTAGATGGCGTCTCACATCTAAACGAAGACAGATATGAACAAGCCGATTCTTTCAGTGAATTTGTCTCACTCTTAGCTTTCAAACGAGCTATGGCACGACTAAATCCGTCCACTGGAAGCCAAAATCGAAGCGAGCTGTCCAGAGGGGGGGGACGTCAGCGAAAATTTTTTCTCTCCGATGGCGTTCAAATTCACCATACCGATGCAGAATTTCACGCTGAATCCGGCCTCCGTTTTCTCATCCGAGCACTCCTTCCACTCGAAACAGCCCATTTTACAACCCAACATTCAGCAGATTGCACGAAAAACATCACACACTATAGCCTCAAGACTAATCCTGGCGGTCGCCCAAGTCCACCACGACACTCTGTCGTTGCAGAGGGGGGGAGTCAGCGAACATTTTGTGAACGTGGACCCACCTGGCCGGCACACCACGACAGACTACAACCTCTGCCGTTCCAGAGGGGGGGGAGTCAGACTCGAAGCACCACGGCGGCCGACCACGACACTCTGTCGTTCCAGAGGGGGGGACGTCAGCGACGGCGGCCATCTTGCGCTATCTGGTGTTTGTCACTTGCTTACTACTACCAAAGACTCAGAGGAGGGAGGGAACGGTTTCCTCCACTCGGTCCGATCACCACCAACACATCCTTGGCCACTTCCTTCCAGAGGGGTGGCTGAGTCACTAGCGATGAGTCACTGCTGCACCGCACTGGCCTTCATTTTGTAACGGGCTTACTACTGACGGAGTCCTGGGATGGAGGATTTGTTCCTATTGGTGACACTGTTGTAAATCCTCCAGAAGTCCTTAGAGCCAAGCTTTTGGGTAGCATTGGATTTCCGTACATACAAAGCGTAACGCCTTTTGTCCTGATGTATGGTTTCCTTGCAATGTCTACGTGCGGTTTTGTACAATTCAAGATTGCCAGCGCTACTGTCACGCTTTATATTATAGAAAAAGTGGTCACGCTGGCAAGTTGCAGCTGCACATTCTGGTGTAAACCAAGGTCGTGAGTGGGGCTTCATTTGGAAAGTACGGTGAGGAATGTAGGCCAACATCCCTATCTGAAGCCACTCTGTCAGTTCTTGCGCCGACTTGTGGACGTTCTTGCTCAGAATCAAATTCTCAGCTTGAACTTGACTAAGAAAAGTGCAGAAGCCACACCAGTCTGCTTTGGAGAATTGATAAACTGTTCTATGGAAGGGTGCAGACGGTGTGGAGCAAATTTGTTTGCCAGAAACTGTGATAAGACAGTGATCAGACGTGCCGAGGAGAGAAGAAACCTTGTGTGAAAAACAAGTTGGAGTTGAGGTGAGAAACAGGTCAAGGAGATATCCGGCATCCCCAGCTCGGTCAGGCACTCTGGTAGGACAAGTGACAATTTGACTAAGGTTGTGAGAGACAGCGAAATCCTGGGCTGCCTGACCGGAGAGATCGGTGGTGCGTGAGTGCACAAGCCAGTCAAATAATTTCTGTTATCAGCGTGAAAGTTCTACTTGCAGTGAATGCGTTTTGAATACATACTTAGATATTCGTAGGTCACAATAAGGGCACCGTCTACTTGACAGGCGTATCGTGCCTCTGGCTTACTGGTTACTGTTCTTGCAGTAACTTCAAAATGTTATAAGAGATACAACAAATAAATGTCATTAAGTTTCTAATTGTCATACAGGTAAGTTTAAGAAATTCAATGCCCCAAGCCAGATACGCTACGAGATCATGGTGAGTCTTCATTTTATTGTGAGAAAAATGGCAATACATATCATAGTGTTTAAATATGTTTGATCAAAGTGTGTTTGATGCCCTGAGTAAAACTCCCTAATGACAACTGCTTTTCATTTTTAAACAATGCCCAGTAAATTTCCGTCATGAAAAAATGCTATTCATGCTAATTATTACTTTCTTGGAGTAGGAATAATGAAATTATTGCATTAGGAAGTTACTTTTGATCAGCCCTATATATGTGCATTTTTGTCAACATCGTGAAGCAGTATGAGGCAATCAATATTCTGTAGTCTATACTGCACTTTGAAATGCTTAATACCGATGTCAGATGAACATGTACGGTGGAATTAATTGATAATTATTCCCAACGTCTAGACATAAACTTGAATGAACAGCATTCGAAATTTAATTGGCACAAGTGATCAAACCAAAAGTGAAACGTTTTGTGGTTTATTCTATATAGCTTATAATACAAATTTCGGTTGAAGGCCTTTTGTGAATTGATGCATCCTATGATGTTCCAACCGATGAAATCAAAGCTAAGTCCCAAATGCTTTCATCTGCATCTGAATGTTTCGTGTTGCTTTCCTTTTTCTGTTGTGAATATGATTTTACTTTTCAGTGATTTGCCGGAAGCCGAGGAACTATTGTATTAACTACTCAATATATTCGAATGCAATTAATGCAAAGTATCTGCAGCTTAAGGCTGGAGCCTCATTCATCATTTTTCATTATTTTCATCACTAACAAAAACAGTCATTTACGTGATACATCAATAATTTAGTGACAACATTTCAGAATTTGACTATTTCTTCATCAGTTACCTCAACACAGATCATCAAATACTGCTATTGATCATAGAAGGAAATACAAGGGAATACTCTGATATTAAAAGAAAATGAGATGTTGGGATGTCAATAAAAAATTATCAAATTTCACATAGGATGCTTTCATAATCAGATGAAAAAATTAGGACTAAAATAGTATATAATGCAGGTAAGGTCCGTCATATTTCCAACATCCATGCATGAATGGAACTGTAAACCTGATCAATGAATGTATGCACACCTGGTTAGGGGTCGTGCACATATTACGTGATACCAAATTTACGAATTTTCGACCCCCCTCCCCCCTGTGATACGGCGTGATATATCGGTTGAACCCCCCTCCCCTTGCGTATCACGTAATATGTGCACGACCCCTTATCAATAAGAAAATGAAGTATTTCTAGATTCGAAACAAAGATTTTCAGATGTTCAGTGGGCAAATTAATTTTATTATACAGCACATTAATGTAATCATAAGTCCCCTCCTTAAATCGTATAGAGTGGTCTGCAGTCGTCTATTAAGTATCTTAATAATCAATTAATTTATATGCCAAATCAAATCTAGCATTTTAACCATAGAAATGGATCTTCATCTCATGCTTTTGTCTTCCAGATGTCTACGGATAACTATGTAATTTTCACTACTTCATAGTTTTGGCATAGCTATTCAGTCCCTTCCATTCAATATTTCAATACTATTCTGTTGTCAATTGCGATATCAAATAAAACTGCTTATAAGAGTTGGCGAAAAAGTAATATCATAGCTGTCGCCACAAATCAACCATTGATTCCATACTTCCCTTATATACTTACTTTGATACATATTAAATATCGAATCGCACAGTATAGAATATTTATTACAATGAAAAAGTATTAAAAAGAGCTCTTTTAATAAACATTTAAATAGCCGCATATCACCTGTGAAATACCCACATTGACGAACTTCATGTGATAGACGCTCGTATACATAATAAGTCTTCAGGTGCAGATGACCCGGACAAGCAAATCCCCGATTATGTTGAGTCAGTGAATGAAAACTTTCAAAAAGCTACATGTCGTGGGGTTCATCTGTGTCTCGACGAAAGTATGATCAAATCTTTTCACAGAAACTTAGCAGGGAAGGTGAGAATTATTCCAAAGCCTAGGGCGACGAAATAAAGAACATGTCTGACGCTCGACTGACATAGTTGTCCGAATCGAATTGAATAAAGGTAAAGAGAAAAGAATCACGTCTCTATGATTACGCGGTGGTTACAGCAACGTACTTTGTTTGATAAAAGAAGTGCAAGGAAGCGGGAGAAAAATGATCGCAGATTCCTGGTCCGGAACTGTGAGATCTGCCGGTGAGCTTATGAAAGTTGGATTGTATCAATCATGTTGGTGAAAAACGCTCATAAAAACCTCCCAAAAGAACTCCTAAATCAGTCTCAACTCGGTAGATGAGAATGGGTGGGAGTAGTAAGAAAACGGCGAACACCAGATAGCGCAAGATGGCCGCCATCGCTGACTCCCCCCCCCTCTGGAACGATAGAGTGTCGTGGTGGACTTGGGCGACCGCCAGGATTAGTCTTGAGGCTATAGTGTGTGATGTTTTTGGTGCAATCTGCTGAATGTTGGGTTGTAAAATGGGTTGTTTCGAGTGGAAGGAGTGGTCGGATGAGAAAACGGAGGTCGGATTCGTGTTCAGCGTGAAATTCTGCATCGGTAGGGTGAGTTTCAAGTCAATCGGCGAGAAAAAATTTTTCTTCAAAATTTTAACAGAGTTAGAATTTGGGACGTTTTGGTGTGTAGCGCCCAAACGAAGCATCGGATGAGAAAACGGAGGCCAGATTCGGAATCTACGTGAAATTTTGGGTTAGGAAGGATGTTTCCAGCGAAATCGGAGAGAAAAATTTTCACTGACGTCCCCCCCCCTCTAGACAGCTTGCTTCGATTTTGGCTTCTAGTGGACGGATTTTGTCGTGCGATAGCTCGTTTGAAAGCTAAGAGTGAGACAAGTTCAGTGAAAGAATCGGCTTGTTCCTATCTGTCTTCGTTTAGATGTGAGACGCCATTTAAGATTTTGGGACATTGGTGAAAAACGACAGAGTTAGAATTTGGGACGTTTTGGGCTGTAGCTTCAAAACGAAGCATCGGATTGGAAAACGGATTTCAGATTTGGAATCAGCGTGATGTTATTGTCCAATGAGGATCATCATCCAATGAGAATCAAGCATTTCTTTATAAATAGCGAGCCTTCCACAGTGAGAATCATTCCATCGTTGAATCACACGAGTGACGGACGCACATTTTCTCTCTCTCTAGTTCCCTGTTCTATTATCCAACTAAAATGGTAAGTCGCTACTTCCCTCCCTCTCCTCCCTTGAACGTAAACTTAATACAATCTTTTTTCATTTTCAGGCATCTACTCCATCTGCTGCACTAGTAGGACAAAATGGCGGTCAAACGTTACAAGGTTCGCTACGGTCAGATCATCTACAACTGAGGCCAGTGGAAGAAACATCCAAGGTACATAATCCTACACCGCTACAGCGTAAATTTAAACAAGCCTTGCGTTATGATGATCATAGCGTAGTACTCCAAACGGGAATGCTCCCTTCCACGGATGTCAAGATAATGCACAATCAGTATGGGGACTACATACTGATCCCCGTGAGTCCGTACATTCGCCACCAACTTGATATTATTGAGGAGTACGTGACATTAAATATGGACATTCCTACTCCTCTTGCTCAAGAGTGGAAGGCGAGAGATGACAAGGATACTCCCTATAGAAAGATTTGGGATGGTAATCACATTTGCCTACCGGTATCACATTGGTGTACTTACTATAAGAAGGATGGAGATCATTCAATACCCATCAGATGTGATGAGCTCGGAGAAGGTACTTGGGATATCCTTTTCAAAGTGAATGGGCTATATTATGGTCGACACAAGGATAATAAAATAGCCTCTCTCTCCATGCATATGGAATCCATCCTATATATTCCGAAACCACCCAACGTGGACGACATAATTGATCAAATCCTTAACAGCAGTGGTACGAAGCGCAAGTCGGAGAAGAATGCTACATCAAAACGCAAATCAAAGAAGGAGAATTACTAGTCCTTTCCTAACTCTACCCTATGACAATTCGCTTATGTGCTTTGAGTGTCGTAGACGTGGTCTTATTAGATACATTTTACTTCTTCGTTGCCATCATATCATTTGTGTATTTTGTCGTGAAAAGCATCGATGTAATTCTTCATTTTGTAATATGTTATAGAACGCTTCCTTAGATGTGTAAATTTCCGTTTTAGGCTTCTATCATCATTTTTATGGATTGTGAGGGTGAACCTGTACAGGAGCTCAGTGCTATTGCTATGAACAATTGGACATATCAGATTGTTAGTGTCTATCATCAACATGCCAACTGCGATCCCAATGTTGATCAATGGGCGAGAAAACACATTCATGGACTTAATCTGAAATATTTGCAAGACTATGGCTTTTCTTGTGAAAGTGCTCTTCTTATTGACTTTAAACGATGGTTAGCTGCTTTCAATGTTATACGCATCTTTTGTAATAATCCTGGTAAGGAGAGGAAAGTATCTCCTAATCTAATCATTGATGATATTTTGCTCCCGCCTTGGGATAGTAGAGTGAATCAACATTATCATGAAGTCACGAAACGTTTTAAGGATTTGTGTGTTCCTATTTTGTCTATTCGTTGTAGTAGCTACGTTCATAACCAATGCTTCTTTCCTCCTTACCTCAACACTGCCAAAGTCCTGTATGGTTATCATTGCTCGCTGTATGATAGTTATCAGCTGTATCTATTTTATCTCTTTCAAACCATTGATTTATAATGCATGCTTGTTACCGTTATTCAATAAATGTTACTATGAGAAGAGTTGTTGTTTTCATGCAATGGATGGGTTAGTTAAAGGGCGATCATGTCTTTCTCAAACGACTGCGGAACATTACGTTTTCATAGGCAAAGTTTAAAAGGAGCTGTTCAAGATTATGTGATAAATTTTCATAAAGATGAGACCGACATCGAAGCAGTGGTCGATGATGCTAGCACTCTATTTCTAGAGTTAATGAATACATTCTCTGATAGCATTATCATGGCGCGATTAGTTGCGAAAATTAAGTTTAGTCATTTTGGAAAGGAAGAGGTGGAAAGTCGCTCTTTCCATTTTGCTTCTTATTCATTGGAAGTGGTAGATCACCCCGAAGAATTTTTTAAAAGACATATGATAAAAATTGCTGAACGTCTTAACGCATTTAACCATCATGGTAGCAGTCTAGTGATTGAAGCGATTTCAGATATTCACATTCAACTTTCCATAAAGAAAAATTGAAAATGCAGTGGTACTTGATTGTAGCACAACTGGTTTTCGAGCTATGTCTGCTCACTCTCGAAGTATATTCCTTCTGTACATGCGTCTATTATTTAGAAAAGGCTAGCAAATTCATATCTTCAAAAAGACTTGCTATAGACATCAGTAACGGTGAAACTATGTGTTGCGATGTATGTACGCGAAAGGATGGAAATGAAAAGCGCATCTTCAAGAGATGTAAGCATGCTTTTTGTCAACGCTATTTCATACGTAATTGCATTCAACTTTGCCAATGTAACCACTGTGACATTGCTCATTTCGAGTGTCACTTATGTCGCAATAGTTAGTACCTATGCAAATGTGGTAAAGATAGGTTTTAGCAAAGACTAACACGGAAAATGGCGAAACGTAAAATGACGAAACGTAAAAGTCAAAAGTTTTCTTCAGCCATTCAAGCTCTCCGACGAATGAAAGCAAATCAGCGATACAATGCTATACGACATGCTAACGATAAATTCATTTGTGAAATTATTTCTCATGTGAGGAAGTTGAGGACGAAGAAATTAGCGCCAAAACAACGAAAGTTACTTAAGCGATATGCTACGAAATTGCGTTTCATCTCCAATCCTAAAGTCGCCCTTCAAAGAAAGAGGAAAACTCTAACACAAAAGGGCGGTTTCCTTTCAGCAATACTTCCAATGATAGCTCCTGCCGTGGGCAACCTATTGGGAAATATCTTTGGCTCTAAGCGTTAATTATGCAAATGTTGAGTCTCAAAGTAATAAAATGGATTTCAGACTTCAATGTGATAAAGTTCTGACTGTATCAGGTCCATCTCATGCAGGTAAAACTGTTTTCACGCTGAATTTATTGGATAAAAGAAGGGAGTTGTTTAAGGAACCTATCAATCGAGTGATTTGGTGTTATGGTATTTATCAACCGTCGCTGTTTCAGGAATTGCAAAGTCGCAACTTTATTCGACATGAAGGAATTATTCCAGTGGATAAACTTCAGTCTAATGATGTTGTTGTATTGGATGATTTATTAAAAGAAAGTAAGAATTCAAAAGATGTTACAGATATGTTCACTCGCGCAGCACACCATAAAAGGTGTTTTATCATCTATATTACACAAAATTTATTTCCTGATGGAAAAGAAGCTCGTACACGAAACCTGAATACACACTATTATGCTATTTTCAAGAATCCGCGAGATAAAAGTCAATTTGAAATTTTAGCGCGACAAGTTGCACCCAGAGGATCAAAAGCCTTAATTGAAATTTTTCAAGCAGCTACTGAAAAACCATACGGTTACTTATTCATTGACTTAACGCAAGAGTGTCCGGAAGAATTTAGATTTCGAAGTGATATTTTGAAAACTCCCATGATTATCTACAAACTATGAGTTCTTATTCTCGCATGATTGTTATTCCTCAGGATGAATATGTACAATTGACTGCCATGCAGCAAGTAAAGCAACCTCTTGCAAATCAAATGTATAGGAAAGAAATAGATTATCAGCAAAATGTTCACATCAAAGATCCACATCGTGCTGTATTATTACAATCGGAAACTGTTGAGCAATTGAAAAACTTGAAGAATAAGATGCGTGACTCTGTATCGACTGCTACACCTTTAGCATCTCGCGCACATGCCATATCTCTTTTCAATAGTATTGAGCCCCATCTCAATGTAAATGATAGAGGAGAAATCATTACAGATGAAAATAAAGTGATTGATGCTTCACGTTATGAAGACTTGATTCAGTATGCGACACGTAGAAAGCGCCGTCAGGGATATGTTCCACCTGGTTGGTCATACTTTCTTAAACTATTGAAAAAGCATAATGTGCCAAAATTTGCTTTAAATAATGAGACATTGAAAGAACTTGATTCAACAGTGGCTACTACTCCAATGCTTCAGACGATGAAAATGCCAACAAATTGGTTTAAGGCGTCACCTGCTACATCCCCTCCCACACTCACTAAGCAAACAAGAGGAAGAACTCGACGTAGATCTACATCGCCACTAAAACTGGTAAAAGGAAAACGTAAAACAGCTCCTCCCAGGAAATACATGTTCTCAGACTATTAATATGAAGCAGATGTGTTGCTTGCCATGTAATGAGCCGCCAGAGGTGAATATCGTTGTCACTTGCACTTGCTGCGCCAGCTCTCATAATGAAACCCCTAAGCAATGTGAACACGATCGCAAAACCGCTAAAGCTAAATGCTGCAGTTGTTGTAAATGTAGAAAGGCAAGAAAACAAAAAGATGAGAAGGAGGAAAAAGAGTCAGTCGTCATCGACTGAACGTTTGAAGTCAATCTATTATGATGTAAAACATCCGGCAGGATTTGCATCTATCAAGAAATTATCAAAAGCGAGTGGTCTTCCACAATCACAAGTGAAACGATGGTTAAAGGGTCAGGCTACCTATACACTCCACAAACAAGCGAAAAAGAAGTATCGCACCCGCCATTATATTGTTCATGACATCGATGAACAGTGGCAAGCAGATTTGTGCGATGTTGCCTCCATTTCAAAACATAACTCGGGCAATAATTTTATTTTAACCGTCATTGATATTTTCTCGCGTTATGCGTGGGCTCAACCTTTAAAAACTAAAGAAGGGAAAGGAGTAGCAAAAGCATTCCAAACAATTTTTCGAGAAGGTCGCATTCCAAAAAGAATTCAGAGTGATCAAGGAAAAGAGTTTGAAAATCAGCATGTGACAAGATTATTTGAGAGGCATGACATTGAGTTGTTTAGTGTAAAGAGCGCTTATAAAGCTGCACTCGTTGAACGTTTTAATCGCACATTAAAAAATCGCTTGTGGCGACATTTTACTGCCAACTTGACACAAAATTGGACAAAGGTTCTACAAGATACACTCCATGCTTACAATCACTCTATCCATCGTTCTATTGGAGTCAGACCAGTAGATGTAAATGCTGACAATGTAGATAAAGTGCGCGAATCATTCCAACGTAAACGCACTCATGTGAAAAGTGATGTGAAAATTGGCGATAAAGTTCGTATCTCAAAAGTGAAAAGTGTTTTTGCTAAAGGGTACCTCCCGAATTGGACAGAGGAGGTATTTACAGTATCAAGGATTAATCAAAAAGACTCTCCGACCACCTACAAGTTGAAAGATTACGATAATGAAGAAATTGAGGGTAGCTTTTACCGCGATGAGATTGAGGTAGTCACTGAAAGTGAAACATATTTGGTAGAGAAAATCATTCGATGTAAAAAACGGCAAGGTGAAGAATGGTGTCTTGTTAAATGGGCTGGTTATCCTTCAAGTATGAACTCTTGGATGCGTCGTGCCGACATCTTTCATCTAAGTGATCGACAGTGATTCATGCAAAGTTGTAACTAACAATGTTTAGGGTTTGAGCTATGAATCCAACTGCCTCATTTTATTCACGACCCTCCTATGTAAGTGGCGGAGGACAAATTTACATCGGTGCTCGCCGCCAACGTGGAGGTAGCATACTTGGTGCACTGAAATCTGTTGTAGCACCTCTCATATCCAATGTCGGTAGATCTTTGAAACGAAATGTTTTAAGTAATGCCGTTGGCTTTGCTGGTGATGTTGCTAGTGATCTTTCCAGAGGTAGAAGTTTTAAGAGCAGTTTGTTGAATCGTGGGAAGGAACGCGGTTTAAAAACATTGAAGCAGACCATTGCTGGTGTTACTCAAGGAAAGAAATCACCTAAACGAATGAAAAAAGGAAGGAGGAAACATCGCGGAGCTGGTAAGGTGCGATCTTCAGTCAAAAGGCATTCACGCAAACGTCGCAGAGGCTCTAATCATTCATCAGGCGCTAAACGACGACGCTGCTATAACTTCTAATCATGGAGTGTAAAACTTCCGGTTTTTGTTTGTTCGATCAACAAGCCATACAGACAGATATTCTTAGTTCAAGTATTGTAGATTATCATCCTCGAACAGCTGAGAATGCTGGCCCCATTGAATTTGTTATTCCTGGTGGTAGTGATGACTACATAGATTTGAGTTATGCGATGGTTGATTTGAGGTTTAGAATTCAGCAAGCAGATGGAACTGCTATTGACGATGCACATAAAGTTGGACTGAACAATTTACCATTGACTACATTACTTCGTGATGTTTCTCTAACGATTGGAGAGCAGCAGGTGGAAGGTGGTCAAAGCGATTATCCCTATAAATCATATTTCAATCATGTATCACAGTTTCATCCAGCAGCACAAAAAAGTCATATGGAAGCCATGGGATGGTACAGAGATGAAGCAGGAAAATTTGATGTTGAAACAAACAGTGGCTTTGTAAAGCGATCTGCTATGATTAAAGATAGTAGAGTATGTCAGCTATATGGTCCGCTGAATTTAGACTTCTTTAGACAGTCAAAGTTTTTACTGTGTAATACCAGCATGCGACTCAAGCTGACATTGAATAAGCCTGAATTTGCGCTGAATGCATTTGCTAAAGTTGACAATTTTAGAATTCATGTGGAAGATATTGCACTTTACATTCGTCGAGTAGTACCGAATCCAAGTGTCATTAGAGGGCATGCTGAAGGCCTTAACCGCCAAAATGCCATTTACCCCGTTCAGCATACAAAGCTTCTCACCTTTACAATTCCGAAAGATCAAAAGAGTTTCATGAAAGATGGCCTCTTTCCATCGGAAGCACCGAAGCTCCTCATGGTGGCAATGGTTGAAAATGATGCATTTAATGGTAATATAAAGAAGAATCCTTTCAATTAAACACAATCAGTTAAGTGAAATTGCTTTACGTGTAAATGGTGTGAGTCATCCTGGTCCACCCTACAAACCAGATTTTGCTTCGGATCAATTTATGCGCAGTTATGTTGATTTTATGGATGTTTTTGGCTTTTACAATACGGATGACACCAACGGACTGACTATGAAAGAGTTTAAGAGTGGATATACTATTTATGCATTTGATTTGACTGCTGACAGCGATATTAGTGCACCCTATCGTCAAGCGAACGTGCCTCATAATATTCGTTTGGATTTGACGTTCAAAAGAACACTACCTGAGACGATCAATGTATTAATTTATGCAGTCTTCGATTCAAATATTGAAATTACAAAGTATCGTGACGTGATTCTTCAGTATAATCGTTAATGAGTTGGTTGACTGCTGACGATATTAAGACTAAAGTGCAGCGTAATGCAGACGAAGCGACGTTGAAAGCTTTCGATAATGTCTATTCACTCGATACCTTACCACCTGCAGTAAATCACTATCCCATCTTTATTGTGCTAAACACTCATTCACAGAATTTAGGCGGTGAGCATTGGAAAGCGATCTTTATTGGAGAAGACCGACGTGGTGAACTATTTGACTCTCTTGCTCAACCTCCAAATATACCAACACAGCAGTGGTTGAGAAAACATACGCGTCAATATCAGCGAAATGAACGCATACTACAACATCCACTTTCATCAACGTGTGGTGCTTTTGTACTGTACTTCATCTTAAAACGTTTACATGTATCTCGATTTGCATCTATTATTCAAAACTTTTCATGTAATCCATCCTCTAATGAAAAAATGATTTGTAAGTTCTATCATGATTTGAAATAAAAACATCATGTTGGAAAAATTGTTTTTTATTTTACAATCCGCTGGGTACGTACATACTCAATGAGATAGTCTAGGATCATATTTGCTTGTACATGAGATTTTAGTCCAGTAATGATCACTTTACTATTATGAAAGATTGCCACATGCACAGGTAACCAACAACTAATGAGAGCTGCAGGAAAAAGTTCGGGTTCATAACACAAACTGTAACTGCTGGTACGAATCTTCAAAAATGATACACTGTCACTCAATTGAGTAGAGATCACCATATTGTCCACAGTCAGATTCGACATCACACACCTCTCCCTCTTCCATATCCGACGTAGTAGTCTTTGTAGCTCTAAGCGCATTGACTGCGCCGATGAATGAGAAAGGGCGCCGAGAATCTGTACAGTCCCATTTGGGAAGAGTTGAAGATTCCGTGAATTGTTCATCTTCACCACTAACATTTGAGGACGGCCCGGGTAATACTTGCTGTTTGGAAGGTGTTGGTGTAATGTTGTGAGATCGATTTTGGTGTAGAGTCTGAAGCGACGGAGAATGTTGACGATGGTGTAGCGATGGCGCTTCATGATGAAAGAATGAGTAAATTGAGCGATGTACCTTCCTTTTATACTTTTCCCAACTACCTTGATGAAATGTGAAGTTAGTATGAAGTTGGGAATGATAGAGTTGAATTCGCCGATTGTTGACGCGCAGCCAGATGCGATTTCCAATACGTGAATGTCTTTTCATATAGAAGTATTTCAAGTCCTTCATGATATGATGTAGAGATTGAAAATGACGATAAGATAAAGCAAACTCTCTTCTCACATTTCCAGTTGAATCTTTGAAATAGACGTTTCGATCATGATCCGTTTCAATACGTTGTAGGGAATCTAATTTCCAACTCATGATGTGTGGTAGTCATGTCTGATTAAGATTTGCATAGTAGGGCGATGAACTCACGACGAATAAATGTCATGATGGAGCGATGTATATATCTTCTATACTTCTCCCAATTGTATTTGCGAAATGAGAAACAGTTTGCGGAATGAGAATGGTAGATTTGAATTTCATTTCTGTAATGTTGAAGCCAAACTTGATCACCCAAGGAGATGAATCTTAATGTTTCAAAATATTCCAAATCCCTCATGATATCATTGAGGTTGACAAATTGTCGCCATGTTAATGTAATTCCTCTTGATGTATGACCATGAGAATTTTTGAAATGTACGTTTCCATCACGATCAACTCTGATATATTGTAGAGAGTCCAAAATCCAAGTCTTCATGATGTTATGCAAAGCCGCAGATCAGCAATATAAAAATGTCGTTTTATCATATTTTGCTTAGCAATGCGGCTACAAAGAGATTTACTAGTAATCGAGCCGCACTCTTTTCTACTCCCATTGATCATGCACAACAGCTAAATGGAAATTGGGAAGTGGGTGTCACTCAACTTGTTTATAGCAACTGTGTCTATACTTTTGATCATGAGGTGATGACTATTAATATGAGGCGTACAGCTGCTTACCAATGTGAAAAGGGGTGCCGAGTATACATTCCACAGTGGCCAAAGAAAGATCTCTTATCATGTAAAAAGTTTATATATGATTTCTTGAATAAAGCGTGTAAACATATTGCCCAATTTACTCCGCACAATGATGATTATACTTATGTACATCATGTAGTTGAGAAAGATTGGATTGTTGGTTTAAGTCCAAGTTTAAGAAATGATTTAGGTTACCTCGCTAGCGCCTTAACAAGCTATGATAATTTTAACGTTAATTACCACATAAGTGGTCATAAACAGTTAATATATCGAGAGGAAGCTTATTATGTAGATCTTATTCCAAGAAATGAGAAGACGTTGGTGAAGAAGATTGTGATTAAGCCAAGAAAGACAAACATGACTCCTGAAACATTATTGAAGAAATTTAATTATCTCCTTCGAGTTGATGGTAAACAAGTGGCAACATTGACTTATATTAAATCATCTAATCATATTGCAATAAGCAAATTAAATGATGATGATCTAGTATTAGTTTGTTCAAAAGATTTTCATCAGTTCTTACGACATCGTTCTGCAGCTGTTCATGGAAAATCTGATATGCAACATTTACCATGTGAAAGGTCAAATCAATTTGATACAGAATGGACCGTATCTTTATACAGAAAGTGTGTAGAGCCTTTAGGTGGTATCTTACATGAAACAAGAGTGTTGATGCCTCGCATTATTACTTCGGTTAAATTGGTTGTAGATTATTTAAATGAAGTGATTAATGAGCAACATATTTCATTTTCTGAAAAAGAAGGTACTTTGTCTCTCACTATAAGTGGAAAAGGTATTGAACTAATTATGGATAAAACTCTAATGGACATTTTGGGTTTTGATCAAAATATCTTTAAAAGTGGTACTGTAACCAAAGCTAGCGCAGACATGTCGCTATCGCGTCGTATTAACTATTTTCAGATATATTCCAATATTGGTGAAGATGTACGTGTGGGAGATGTTGAAGCTCCATTGCTAGCAATGATACCATACCAGCCAAAAAGCTGCAGTATTTTATCTGAGCATACTTTCAAGAAAGTGCATTATACAAAGCTGAAATCAAACTACATCCCACAAATTGATATTGCCATTTATGACGATGCTGGTGCGTTGATTCCTTTTCATAAAGATGCTGTGACAAGTATCACACTCCATTTCCGAATGAAGAGTTAATGCAAAAGTATGCTAATATATTTTTCCAATGTGAATAATATGGAAAGTGAAAATAAGGACTCGTTTCTAATCTACTTGCCCAGTAATGCTTCTATGAATAAATTTCCCAAAAATAAACCATCAGACTATCGAGTAGAATTAAATCGGCCACTGCATTTAGAAGGTGAATGGGAGGTTGGCGTTTCTAGTATTTGCTATGATAGCAATATTCAGAATGTGAATGATTTGGAAGAAATGATATTGACTCCTCGCACCCATGATGGAATAACGATGAATAATACATTTCAGTTCCCATACAATTTAACATCAGATGGAAAGTGGAACTATGAATGGATTCAGATAAAATCAGATTCTTATGAACCATTTGGGAATGAGAAAATTATTAAGGCATTCAACAGTGGTAATACTTCCATCATGAAGAATAAAAATCAGAAAGCTTATGAGTTTACTATCTATCATTGGAGTGGGAGACAGTTCCTCCGCTTTCATTCTTTTACTAAAGGTCTTACGCTGAGGTTGGATAATGAATTCTATCCACATCTTGGTTTTGGTCATGGACTACATCTAACATCAATTGCTACTGCAAATGTTAAAAAAGTTTATTCAAATCGAATCAACAAATTTCATTATAGATTTAAAATATTTGATGAAGATGTTGTAGAATGCGAAGAACGCATCATTTTGAAAAAGCGTGGTGTTCAACCTTTATCACTTATTGAGTTAGTAAAACGATGGAATGAGACTGTGGGTAAGAAGTATGGAGAGAAAATTATGGCGAACAAAAATAAGTTGGTTATTCAGAAATATAATGACAAACTTACAGTTTATTTCTCTCCAACCTTGCGTCATTTTGTAAGACATTATACACCTATTATTGGAAGCGGTGTGGTGTATGCTTCTCATGAATATCACACTAAAGCTGATTCAGTTAATGATGAATGGTGGGTGGACATCTATGGCGATCGCATCAAGAAAATTTACCAGTCTTATGAAGAATCTAAAGTTGCTATCAATATAATGCCGCGTCTATATCATACAGTTGAAAGCTTCATTCATGTAGTAAATCCTTATATACAACAGAAGTTGAAGCATGTGATGAAAAGTAAATATGATGTAAAGACACACCACATTTCGTTTTCAATTGAAAATCAACGCGTTGTTCTGAAACTGGGTGATGACATTCAATGTCAATTGAGTAAAAATTTGAAAAAACTCTTTGGTTTTTCAATGCTACAAACAGTGTTTGCTGCTGCGCATACGATTGGTATAGAAACACCAATGACACTTGATAAACATGAACAGCACCTTTACATTCAAAGTGATTTGATTCTACCTATTTCTGTTGGTGAGAAAAAAGAATACATTTTACGTGATTTCATTCATGATAAAGACGCTTCATATGGAATAGTCGAGAAGATGTTCGAATCTATTTTCTATCATCCCGTCGTCAAACAAACTATACCCTCTATTGCTATCAAAATTACCAATGGTTTACAAGAGTGCATCCATGTGAAAGATACTAAATCCCTCGTAACTTTAGTGTTTCGGAAAACAAAGTGAAGTCTTTATACAACATTTATTGAAATATGTGCATGAATGTGAAGCAATAGACTTTATACAACATCCACTGAAAATATATACATGAGCACACTTCAATAAACATTGCTATATACAAAAAGTCTTTTTACTTCGTGAAGGGTGGAAATATACAGGGATAGGAAAAATGTCTTTCAGTGGAAAAGTCATCACATGGGGAATGTACAGATGTGGACACATATTCACAAGGAAAAAACAATCTCATGCGATACATAAAACAACAATGTTTATCTACAGAAATCAACATCAAAATACTAAGTTAAGGATGATTATGCTAAGACGTCTCCTGAATGTGGTAGTGTGGGTTTAATTCTTTTGGGTGGTGGTATGCCTGTATCAGGATGTCCATGTGGAAGAGATATGTTGTGTTCTAACCAGCACCTCTTATCCTCCCATGCTGAAAGCGCCCGTTTCCTAAAAGTATGAGTTTTGATCTCATGCGACTTAGATTTTAAGATTGTCATATTGACAAACGTTATATTTTTATTTCTATAGGCTCCCTTGAAATTTTTATGTTTCATGTTAGAGACCAATGATCTTGATATGCCTTTAGCGCGCTTAATGCTATCATCACTATCCTTTAATTTCATAGAATACATTTTAGGGCGGAGGAGAATCATTTCAGCTATCTCCTTCCCTGCTGTCTCATCCTTAAAACAACCAAGTTTGGCCTTATTTTTGATGGAGTATAGTGGATGATCGTTAGGATAATTTGATGTATCAAAATATCTTTCTAAAGATTTTCCTACTTCATTAAAATTTAAATCTTTTTGAGTGGTAATACCTAAGAAGAAACTATCTGTGTCACCACCCAACAAACGAACCTCTTTTACGAGAGGACACGGTTTTAGTATTTTATAGAAGAGTTGATACATTTCAAGCTTAGAGTAATCTAGTACAGCTTGACCAATATAGATGGGTTTGCACAACTCAACTTCAGATTTTATCATTTTAACACCTATAAGGTCCTCATCGATAATGTCTCTATCGATGAATAGAGGTGATGAGGTCAATTTGTGATACTTTTGATCATCATTAACTAGTTTGTAGTTTACGCGCTTTCTAACATCCTCCATCGTCTTACCAAATAGACTGTTGTTCTTATATTTATAAAAATCTTTTTCAAAATTATTTTGGGCTAGTGCACGTTTCTGGCTGTTGCTATCAATATATGGTTTGAGGAAGGCTTTCTGTCTAAATTTAATAATGCGGTGAACTCTTTTTAAAATCATACCCATTTCTAAATAAAATTTTAAGATGCTAAAGTGGACTAGATAGTTTTCCTTATCATACTGGGTGAGTAAAAGTTTGCGGCAAGGCTTATAGTCGGGTTGACCGCATGATTCTAAATCTTTATGAAATTGTTTCATAAAGTCGGAAAACATATCTTTACTCACTTCACCTGATTCGGGTGCGAGTGGAAAATCTACGGTTTTATGTTTAATATTATTTGGATAGATTAGATCTATCTCAAAATAATATCCCCAATCACCTTCATCTGGGATTGCTAGTATGTTAGAAGGGTTGGAGAGATGCTGAATTTCACTATCATCTAACCAGCTAAACTCAGAGTGAGGGAGTGGTTTGGATAGTGAACTACCATATAAATTATTTTGATCATAATACTTAAGATGGGTATGATCATTACCCACTGTTTCAGATTTTAACCTATGTTTATTTACAAATGTGAGACCACCGCGAATTCCTCGCTCAAATAAATTATACATCTCTGGATCTTGTAAGAGATGAATGGTCTCACCAGTCATTTTAAAAGCAGACTTAAATGACATGGCTGGCAGACTGACAAAGTGGACGGGATCTAACTTATCTTCTTCTAATGCCACTCGTCGAAACTCCTGAAATACATCAGCCAGCAAAAATACATCTAACTTAAGGTAGGCAATCATATATTCACCAAATGTATGGCAGTCAAATTTTATCCATGCATCTTGTGCATGATCATAATCTTCGGTCTTACATTCTGCACCGCTCAAATCATTTTTAAATTTATCTATGGGCGGAAGAGAAGTCTCGCCGAGTTTACTAATTGCATCAAAATATGCATATGGAAAGACTCCTTTCCGTGTGATGACTTCATCGGTTAGATTTGGATATTGTTTCTTAAGATTTTGTGTTAGTGGAAGAGACTTTAGATTTTGTACGAGAGAGGCCAGTGATGCAGTCATAAATTGGTAGGAATCTAAAAATTTTATATCAAAATAGACCGTCTTATTTTCTTTAGTTTTATCGACAGGCACTTTTGCTGTCATGGCCATAAACTTCTCTCTCGTTTGTGCTATTACATCAAGCTTCCACTCTTTCATTTGACCTAAACCTCCTTTTATTATCATATGGCTGTCGTAGCCCTTGAAATTATGGAAAATGACGGGTAATGTACGCCGTTTCATCCTAAGTGAAAAATTGCATTTTGAACATAGTGCGTTTCTAAATTTACCACTGATGTGATCATGGTCGCGCACTTTCTTAATCTTATCATCATCAAATGTTTTCCTACATTTGGGGCAAACGTTGCAACTATCAAATTTTGCTTGATCATCTGCTGTCATATGCAATGATCTGCGATAGAGTTCACCATCATACTTTTGTTGAAATTTTACAGCCTGTTCGAGGAATTGTAGGAATTGGTAAATACAATCCTCACCTTGCCAGACGTGCATTTTATTTTGCCTACTCCTAAAGTGATCATGCCATACTTCATAGCAGGAAATGGCTGCTGGCTTGTGGATGATATCATCGATATAGCATTCGATGTCAGCATAGATGACACGAAGAGGACTTAGTTCATCGCCATTCTCTCTATATGAAAACTCCTTATCTTTGGGCATGCGCTCCATTTGTAGTTTACCTCGCTTACACCATTCGTAATGAGTTTCAAATTTAGTTTTCCTCCTAAAGTGGCGAATACATCTGTCGCAGTAATATAACTCTCTACTAGAGTTTTCTAAGTGGTGGTATAAGCGAGAGATTTTGGGAATACCGCAGTAGTGCCATTCCTCACTATCATCCTGTTTTACTAATAACAGGTTTACTGTACGTTCATAACAACTCGAACGCGAGTTGTAGCGCACACCCTTCAATCCTTTTTCCCAAACATGGAGAACTATTTTGATGTTGTTCAATTTTTCAAATTTTTCTATATCTTTAATTTTCATATCGTCACTATTACAGTCATCGAAGTTTAATTCATTCTCCCACTGTTGATACTTACTCTTGCGGTATCGGCTATTCTGTACATCATTATAGTGGAGAATGGAGAGGACGGCATACTTAAAACATTGCGATTCGCAATCTACAGAAATGACTGCTGCTTTATTTCTTAAATTTTTCGGAAGTTTAAAGGAGCCTCGACCACTATGATTTCCTAATAAACTGATTTTAATCATGGCGGTCTCAATACCATCAAAAACGAGTCCACTATCACGCTCGTTAAATTTATCTATATTTAATTTTAACCCTTGGATATGAAAATTTATCCAAGACTCACAGTCTACAACTTCGGTTGCAGGAGAGGAGGGTATGTGAAACTCCAACCTCTCTATTATTTGTCCAGTATGGTGGTCGATTTTTACATATTTTATTTTGAGATAGATGAGCGCCTTCATTCTAAAATTGTCTAAATTGTTGAAGAGCGCTTCTATCAATGATGAATTTTGATGAAACCATTCCTCAAAGTTAGCAATGGTTTCTGAGGAGTCCATCTGGTAGTTCCTCACTAAATTATTTATGGACACTTCAGTGAGTCGGATAGAGGAGGTGCTGTTAGTATAACTATCGTCACTGTGTGTATGTCGAAGTCTATGTGAAGATAGTTCAAAATGTGACTCAAAAGACTGAATGCATAAATCGCAAGAAAAGGAGACATCGTTAACAGAATCATCCCTACCTTCGGAGATTGATGCTGACTTAGGTCTACAAGCACCTCGCTTGATGTGTCGGATGAGATCACGCTTCCTCGTGAAGATGTGTCCACAGTCAGCACATTCCCGATCGTTGCATTCCCGCGACAATGTTGATATGGACTCGCTCGAGATGGGACTGGTATCACCTGAAAGAGAAATCATTCTATCATCTCTGTTCAAGTCTCAGTGTATTGTTACAACCTACCTTGACTCAACAACTCTAAACTTTCCTCGAGAAGGGAGGGCGTTGGTGATGAAGTTGATGCCTGAAATTGAGGAAAATGCTATTAGCCACACGTTTGAGGGAGATGAGTGAAGAAATTTTCAACTTACCATTTCAATGAAATCAAGTTTAAGGTTGATACTTCAACAAGATAGAGACTTCACTCAAATTTGGAATTCACTTGTACGCCTGAAATATAGAATTCGCCAGAGTGAAATGATACGAATGTCACTTTGCATATATACTTTCATGTTCATCATTCATTGGCTGTTCATTCTGATTGGTTACTTGTTGATACTTAAGAATTAGAAAACATTTCAAAGTCATTATTCACAGTCAACATGACAAGCCCTCCAACAACACCAAATACAAAATTCTCTTCTCCATGCTCAACACCAAAGGCGCTCGTTGCACCAAACGCTCCAACGAAGGGGAAGGTAGAGAAGGTGTACCGACTGGACAATATCAGGAAGTTATCATTACCAGCGGATGAGGAAGAGGAGAGTGTATGTGAGAAGGAGTGTCCCGACTTAACAGACGTGAGGTGGAAGTATCTCCAGTACGATACTGACGATGTGATGGAGATCACCAGCACGAAATTCCTCCACCAATTATGGGAGTGGTACACCCCTAACTCCCAGCCACGAACTATGGCAGAGTGGGAGTATATTGACAAAGTGAGGCTCGCAGTGGAAGAACGATTAAAGCAACTGAACTGTTTTTGTGATCTATGTGAAGTCAGACTCTGGGACGATATTGACGATGAAGACCTTTTGAAATACATGCCATAATAAATTTTTATTTCGTATTATCTTTGCTTTCATACTGACTTACTTGAATGGGGCTTCAGTGGATGATTTAATCATGTATACTTTTTCATTTGGAAATAGTAGCACGCTTAGTCTAACTTGTAAATCTTATAACATTTCATATGGGCGATGATGGTAGATGAAATAGTGTTAAATAAAATTAAGATAGCTTACACTTCTGATACAGGGATAGCAATCGACTGCGATCCATGTGTAAAGAGCTTGTTAGACTACGAAAGAGAGAAGTGTGTTATGTTGCGTGTGGCGCGTGAGTGTCCTCCCATTTCATTCCATTCATCAATTCGTCTCATTGATAGAGACAGGTAGAACTCATGGTTCTCATAACGTATGCAATGGAAAGTTTTAGGCAACCTTCGACAGTTGGCTAAATGTCGCCCTGGCGCGAATGCATACTACGTTGAGACAGAGGCAATCACTTGCAAACATGACGCAGAGAGGTTTAACAAGATTGACCATTGCCGAATGTCCCTTGCGGTATACATAGCTACGGGTTTCACCGCCGCCCTTTACAGGAACGCCCGTCGAAAGGAAGTATTACACCGAACTTCATTTGCAACGTTCAAGTTGACTGATAGCAGATTCAACTTAATGATAGTATTCGTCAGTCCGAAGACTGCCCAGGGCAAACCGCGTGGAGGTTCTATCATGTCTTGCCCCATGGTGGCCCTTATGAGAGCCGTTGGTTCGTTCTCGTCGTATCTGAAAAATAGAAAGAAAATAGATGAAATTATATTCAAGTGATAGAGATGATATTAACTTACCATAAGAGAAATTTAGCCGGTTCGTGACCCTTCGATGGTGGTGGCTCAGGCAAGTACTTGGCCGGCAGTTTTCGCTTCCGGTGGCGCAATTCTTTGATGTCGCCATCATGCTTGATGGAGACATGGATACAGCGCATCTCCGCCATTGCTCACTCGTAGCATTCGAACGTGCTGTCGACATCCTCACTTTGCAGCAGAATGTCATCAACAATCCTGCTGTTGATAATTGGTAGGTGGAGTGTTGTTCTTCTCTCCTTGTGCTGCTCGTTCTCAACCATTTTCATTTTTAGTTGCTCAATCTTGAGCTTAAGCACCCCTTCTTGTGATTTTGAATTTTTAATATTTGCTGCCTGCTCTTCAACTCGCTTTTCACTTTGCAGTGCCCTATCCCGAAAAGCCTCCAAATTTATGACCTGCGTTTTGAGGTTCTTGATTTCCTGGACTTGAGCTTTCAGGTTAAAATTTTCACCTCTCAAAGTCTCGCATTCGTTTCTAAAGCGACTCAGCTCATCTTTCAATTTATTGAGCGCAAACTCCTGGCTAACTTTGGCAGCCTGATCGTCCTTATTCCAGGCTAAAGTTTGGGCTTTAATCCCCTTCAATTTTTTCGGGGAAGATTGGCTGATTGGCTTCGCTATTCCTTTAACGGGCACTACAACCTCCTCAGAGTCGGACTCGTCTGAGGTGTCTGAATCACTGCTTAGATCATTTCCTGTAGTCGGAACAGCAGGATCGGCTGTTATTACATTCTGCAATTCTTCATTTCCTGTAGTCGGAACAGGAGGATCGGCTATTATTGCATTCTGCAATTCTTCATTTCCTGTAGTCGGAACAGGAGGATTTATGATATCTGCAATTGCATTCTGCAGTTCTTGATCCAAATCGACCAATTCAAAATAGGGGGCTATGATTTTGCCTATGTCCGAAGTTGTATAACTTGCGAACTTCACAACTGGACAGTTCTGATGCCTCTCATAAAATTTTTCGTGCTGCTTGCCTCTTAAAAACTTTTGGCAATGTGTACAGCCGGAAACAACACCTTTCTCAACATGAATGTGAGGCGTGTTCTTTTATTTATTCAAGTGGCGTTTAAACTCACCACCTCTCTTCACTTCACCACAAGAGCACTTTTTAAACAGAAATTTTGAGTTGCCTCCCATATTCTGTAGAAGGAAAGATAAAATAGAATTACTGACAAGTAACATTGACAATCATTTTAAAAATACAACTAATATGTCATTCAATACTTGAGGATAGACAAGCTAGGCTGATGAATCCGTTACAGGCATTACTCAGAGGGGGTCTTATCCCGACTCCAAGGCCTCGGCCCTCAAATCCAACCTCCCGCGGACAGAGCGTGCGTCATATCACTGTGTTGGTATTCGGACCCCGATTTTGACATGAAAACCGGTGGAGTTATTTACATCAGGAAGCAAGTCTCGAGCCGAAGCTCGCCTCTGACAACTTTATAAAGGTCTTTATTGAAATCAGAAGGTTTGAAAACCCCGAAAATTGCCAAAAATAGCGAATTTAAATTTTTCAACTTTTTAGCACTACTTATGAAATTTTGTAAGTAGTCTGTCACTTAGGGCAGGTCAATAGCGACCGAACCTTTTTTGAATCAAGTCAAACGGACTTGTAGAAGCAAAGTTACAAGCCTTTAAAGTTTTGGAGTCTTTTATGGCCTGGAGACGAAGGCCATCTCCTGGCTAACCTCTAAGTCTGACGGCTTAGCTGATATCAGCAATGAAATTTTCTAAGTCGGTTTATTACAGAAACTCGGAATTTGGAATGTCCGAAGCTATCATCGGAGCTCAGAGAGACGACTTACCGTTGACAATCTCTCGTCTTAATGACAAGTCTCTGTCGGTTCCCAGCTTATATTGTTTGTGGCGATCAGCTGATGACGTAATATCCATCATCCAAACACTAAAAACCCGTCTATCTCCGGTTCTAGAGCTCCGATTGAGCTGGAAATATACCATTTCCATGTAGAATTTGACGCTGAATCCGAATCTGGCCTCCGTTTTCCCATCCGATGCTTCGTTTTGGCTCTACAGTAGGCAGCCATCGCAAAAATTCTAACTCGTTTTTTCGAAAAATGTTGAAAATTTTTTCTCGCCGATTGTCTTGAAACTCACCATACAGATAGAGAATTTCACGCTGATTCCAAATCTGAAATCCGTTTTCCAATCCGATGCTTCGTTTTGAAGCTACAGCCCAAAACGTCCCAAATTCTAACTCGTTTTTCGCCAATGTCCCAAAATCTTAAATGGCGTCTCACATCTAAACGAAGACAGATAGGAACAAGCCGATTCTTTCACTGAATTTGTCTCACTCTTAGCTTTCAAACGAGCTATGGCACGACAAAATCCGTCCACTGGAAGCCAAAATCGAAGCGAGCTGTCCAGAGGGGGGGGGACGTCAGCGAAAATTTTTTCTCTCCGATGGCGTTCAAATTCACCATACCGATGCAGAATTTCACGCTGAATCCGAATCCGGCCTCCGTTTTCTCATCCGACCACTCCTTCCACTCGAAACAGCCCATTTTACAACCCAACATTCAGCACGAAAAACATCACACACTATAGCCTCAAGACTAATCCTGGCGGTCGCCCAAGTCCACCACGACACTCTATCGTTCCAGAGGGGGGGGGACGTCAGCGAACAGTTTGTGAACGTGGACCCACCTGGCCGGCACACCACGACACTCTGTCGTTCCAGAGGGGGGGCGCCGGTCGAGTGTTTGTCACTTGCTTACTACTCATGAGTTTACCTGATTTCAGAGGGTCGTCAGAGCGACCGTCAGAAGTTCTCCATACTGCTGGAGTTAGGGTCAGCATGGAGCCTATGCGAACCTTGCGATCCACTCTTGTGCGCAAACACACACATCTTCTGAAGCAGTACGGGGTGATTTATTCGTTCAACTGTTCTGAATGTGATTGGGTTTAAGTTGGTCAGTCTGGAGGAACCGTGGAGGACAGACAGAAGGAGCATGAGCGTGCCGTCGACAATATGGAAGTGGATAGATCAGAAGTTGGCAAGCACACTTTTGAAACTGACCATTGTATCGATTTCTCTAGTACTTCAGTGTTGAGCAACGAGAATGAGTGGAGAAGAAATCTTATCAAAGATGCGATCTGGACGAAGAGACTTGGCGTAGACAACTGAGTTAACCACGACTTGGGATCTGCGCTGGACCTCGTCTTGTACAAAAAGTTATATTGTTAATGGTTTTTCATTTCCCTTTTTCCTGGTCGAGTTTTAGCCTATCACTTAGTTTTGGATTTTTCAGTAATGTACCTCAGTTTTCCGTATTCGATGGTATTATTATGTCTTGTGACTTATTATTTTGATGTTCGCTGTACTTGATTCTTCTGACACTGCAATGCATGTCTGATCTCTATAGTAATCTGCTTGTGTCCGTATGATGCGACTTTTGTGCATGTCAGTTTCTTTGAAGATGTTGCGCTGAACGCACTGAAAGTACTCGGAACTTTAAAATTAGTTTTTGTTTGCTAACATCAGGCTCAGGGATTTCCTCTGAAACAAATAATACGCAAGAAAATGGAAAATTGAAGAGCATCAAATGGATTTGAATGCAAATTGCGTACATCTGATTGAATATGTACGCATTCTGACGGTAGTGACCTCATCAAGTCGTAGTCCGACAAAGTCCAGTGTAAATTTTTAGCTTTGTCAATTATGGGATGATATATATACCGGATATCCATGCAGTTCATTATACACGTACATTGGAGTCCAAGCTAACAAATTATCGAATTGCTAGAGAATATTAGAGTGGTATTAATGACTTCCCTCAAGAGACAAAACGTTGTCGATGCGATGACAGGGTTAGTGATTAGTGTTTCGTATTGCTGCTTGAATTATAATGCCTCACGTCAGGGCATACTTTAAGCAAAAGCTCCTACTTCAGGAAATTCAGCATCATTCACTGTTTTAGTAAACCACGTGTAGCAGACCTAAGAGTTACTTACGAAAGACAGTCATTGGAAGAAGTTTACGAGTCTGATAATATGCAGCATGGGGCGTTTACAATTCTGCTTCAGATCATACGATGTTGCATCCATGACTCAGATTCGGTCCAAAAATCGACCACCCGCAGCCCTGATCAGAGCAGCATGTAGCACGCACTATGCCTGCTTCTGCTAGCTCTTGCTTAGCAACCGACGTCTCCAACCGATTTCTGTGAGAATACAACATCAGAAGCTTATTATAATGTTGCGTTCAAGTGGTAACGAACGAGAAGGACTATAAATCAAAAGAAAATAATAGAAGTAATTTTTGTCCACCGATTCGAATTTTTCTCAAATCACAATTTCGAATCAAATCTCGAAGCATCGCAGGTCCCTAGTAAAAATGTTTCTTTTTCTTGCTTCTTTCTTATTGATAACTTACTATCGTTTTAGGTGCCCCTCATTGTGTGCAACACAATCCAGTACGATCCAACTGTATTGCTACGGCGGATTCAAAGCACGGGCTGCTTCAATGGGATCTACGGGATCTGTCCGTTTACGAAATGCGTTACGAATATGAAGGTCCTTCTGACCAGGGTCTTATGAGTTTATCTTGGTCCAGTGATGGGAATCGCATAGCCTCTTTGCCTAAACGTGATACTCCACGACTGTATGCTACTGATATTGCACCTCCTATTGCTACTTTTTCTGCGAAAGGATTTGAAAATGGTTGCACATTGAAATCAGTAACATTCGCTGGTCCAAAGGAAGAATACGTTGTAACAGGATCAGATAGTTTTCAAGTGTATTTGTGGCGTCATGATTCAGTGCCTTGCCCAACGTCAATGCCTTTTGAAGGTAAGTAAGTGCATTGAGGAATATTCGTGGCATCTTTCTAGCAAATCAGCATTATTTTGAATGGAGATGATATTTGGAGTAGTCTGAACCAGAGTCTGCGTTTGTGACACGAACACGATCATGTTTCGTGTCGCGTTGAACTTGTCATTCGTGTCGTGCTGCTCGTGTTTTATTTCCGTGTTGACAATGATTAATTGTAAATTTCTAGTTTGAGATAATTTGATGACTTAACATGTTCTAGCTTATTATGACAGACTATCTACTATCCATTTTATTCTACGACGATGACAGATAGATAAATAGCATTCTTTTATTACACTCGCATGGATTTATCGGTAGAGGACATGGTTAAGCCGTGAGTATTAACCGACTGCTTTGTGGACCTTCTTTGGGGTTGGACCAGGGATCGCAATTTTCCGTTTTTTGCGAAGTTAGTCTAATGTAATTATTTCAAATTTATGCATTCAAACCCCGGTTTTTCCCAATTTTCCGTTTTTTTCTGTGGCTAATTGCGATCCCTGGGGTGGACACTTCTCTACACCCCCCGCACTCCTGCCTGACACCAGCTGTTGCTAGATTGTCTTGAAGAGAAATGACCAACTTTTGACATAACTATCCAAACATTTTGACCTTTTGTAAGGACAACATGACCAATCGCATATCGAAATTCCTTAACAATGCACTTTCATACTTCATCAACTATGAATTCGAATTCATGAATGCATTTAGAAACAAATTGTTTTTTATTCACTACATAACGAGTATCGTGAACGAAGATAAGAAATTTGTTTTTGTTATCAACTTATGTGATATTCTTCTATAGAATGATACTCCCGTTTGCTATAGAGTATGTAAGTGAATAAAGGTCATTTTATGAGCAAAGTCATGGTGAAGTCAATCCGCACGTCAATTCTACTTTATGATCTGTCACTTGTGCCTTGTTTTCATCCTATGAATGAAAATGTGTAATGTTATGTGTCCTTAAAACCCTATTCCTTGCAAATGTGAAGTATCAAATTATTGATTTTCGCAAAATCATGTAGTTTATAGCAATCACCATATCCTAATGCTTAATTTGCAATGTTTTTGTTTTTTTTGTATTTCCTAGAAAATGTGTCGTTTAGGTATCATTTTCAAGTCATTATGCTTGAACTTTTCATCTGATGTCATATAAATTCTGAAACTGAGTATCGTTACGTAATTTAATTATCTCGGGAAAATGTCATCTTATGGCGTCTTGTTTGGGCTCACTGGAATGCATGTGAACATGTTATGTATCTAACACTAGGAAGGGCCCATGCATATTTCGTTATTCTGTGACATTCCCCTCTCCCGACCCTCACCACGCGGCTCGGTGTGAACAGGCATTTCGATTGGATGTGCCGCTACGCGTCCGATAAACCTTGAAAGTGCCCTGAATGAAACAAATGGGTTTTTTCTTAACGTGTATACTGAAATCAGCAAATCACAGTGAATCTCCATTCTCACGTGCGACGTTCTGCATCTGAGTAAACGAAGTGTGATTTCATCATGAAAACTTGACATGAATTTACTGGCAAACTAGCGAGCAGATAAGTGGGAAAGTGACAGGAAATCTTCAGTGATCGAATCCTTCAATTTGGTTGGATATTTCAAATTTCGAGATAAACAAATTCATTTCTGAAATAGTTCGAACTGCACCTTGAAGACCTAGCAATCGGCGCATAGCTCAGCAGCTGAAATTATCATCATTCCTTTCTAGTAAGAGGATTTCTAAGGGTCGAACCATAAAACAATTCATGTCAATTTTAAACAATGCAATTGTTTTTTAAAATTTTAAACAATTTCAAAACAATTCAGTGTATTTTAGTAATGTATATTTTCGTGATGAATTTTCATGACGTGTGTTATATTATTGAAGAGAACTTGAACTGAACCAAGTGAAATGAACCATTTTCTCATCTTTTCAGTTACCAACATCAAGGATGCGTCCCTGACTCTAACTGGGCATCGGTCCATTGTCAATCAAGTTCGCTATTGCTCCCGACATTATTGCTTATTTTCGTCTGGAGTTGAGAAAATGATCAAAACCTGGAGTATTTTTCCTTCACCGCGATCACAGGGTAGTTTGAGCGGTAGAGATAGAGCACCTCAGCGGAAGCGGCGTGAGCATAGCCGATCTGGTTCACTACCCGTCTTTGGACAAATAGCTAATGACAGTGTTGAGGAAGATCCGATGATGCTGACGTTTTTCGATCGTTTACTCAATGAAGATGACACTACTGATAGTTCAGGTCAGGAAACTGATTTAGATGGTGGATTTTCCGAAATGCTGCGCCGTCGAATGTCGCCGCATATGAGACCTGATGTTAATGACTCGGGTGATGAGGAGAGCATTGAGGAGAAATGTGATTACGATGAATCAAGAAGTCGAAGTGACGAAGATCAATCCATCTCCTCTGACGATGACGCTTCGTCTTCAACTTCGTCGAGGCAACCGAAAAAACGACTCCGATTTATGAGTGGTGGAGATGAGTCTCCTAAAAGGAAAAGAAGGAAGAACAGCAGACAAAAGCCTCGACGCTCATGTGCTTCTACCTCGATCATTGAAGTCAGTGATAATAACGATGAACAACCAATGACGAGTAGACCCTCATTCCGGCAATCCTGCTCGAATTCTTCATTTGACTCTGATACCACATCAACTGTGCATAGCAATGATGATACCATATCTTCGTTGTCTTCACTATCTTCACATTCATCGTCATCTTCTTCGGAATGCAATGATCAAAGCGAGAAATTAAAAAAGACATCAAGCACTTCTCAAAATGTGTCGAAACTATTGTATGAGCCGCCGAAAAACTTGCGTCCCTCTTTCAATGTCGACGAAAGTGAAGAAATGTCGGATAGTAACTAAAGCGTCTCCTCTTTCCTTCCTAGAGGGAATTCTCCATATATTCGTAGGTCACTTTCAGATATAATCAGGTATAGATTAATCTATTAATGAGTTCAACTTCCAACTGTTAGAATCAGATGATATTTCTCGAGTTATTTTTTTCACATTTGTGACCAAAGACAAGTTTGTCGATGAATTTCTAAATTATCATGTAAAGTGCTGAGTTTGAGCAGACTGTCTCAAAACAAATTAACCCTATCAAATAATCCTGGTAGTTTGGCTTTAATGCAATAATTCTCAGAATGTTTGGCATTTTTACAGATTTAAATTGCTTGACGGTAGTTTCAAGGAACGATCTCATGATGAAAGGTACCCTCTGTTGATGTTAGCAAAATTCAATATTTCTTGGCGTGAGCGCAATTGGAGGTATTGACTCGCAAACAAATATTGAGTTTTGCTAACATCAGCAGAGGGACCTTCTATCATGACATACTCGTATGCAGTTTGTCCCTTACTCTTCAGTGAAGGACCGATCTCTATCGTTTTTCCGCATTGCAGCAACGCATGATATCCAAAAGCATCACATAATGTAAAGAGCTTCGATGTAAATATCGAAGATGTCACTGTCAATGCTTGATGTGGCAGTCAATCTTTATGCCATCACAATTATTGAGAAATGTCAAAATTACATAATGGGCCTTGAAAATAATATAGAAATCATTATTATTCATTTTAGTTGAATAGTATTTAAGATGCTACGGTTGATCTAGTTGGTAAATGATGGTGGTAACCAAACTTCTAGAAATAACTGAAATCCATTATCAGATTGAATGTGAATGATAGATAATAAAATCATTCCAATATTGACCAATTGCGGAAAGAAAATGATGTGCTTATGAGGCAGATGGCAAATTGTTTTTCAATCACTTCTCTAATAGATATAATCGATTCTCATCATGCGACGTATTATAAAGATATTTTTTATTTCAATCATCATTTTCATGGAAGTCGCATTACTTCTTCTTTTCACCAGGCATGCGATCTGGAATCCATTCATAGATAGTAATTAGCCGCATTTGTAGATTGCTTCAATGATGCAAAGGATAGAATCACCCATAACCCTTGTATATTTGCAAAAAGAATTGTCAGTTACGAATGTTAAAGTTTGACCCATGGTGTACAGAAAATATTGATTGATGAACTTATTCTGAAATGCCTAACCATTTTGCATTTCGTGATCTGATTTGTAAATATACATGTACATGGTTTTTGTTTTTATGAACATGTAAATATAGTAAGTAAAGAGGAATATTGTCGACTGCATTTAGTTTCAGTTTTTCATAAATTGGAAAGTGACACAAGATTTTAAGAGCAGCTTTCATGGGTGAATGAAGCACATTTGAAGTTTATTTTACAAATGGACATAACCAAAGATGCTATCATAACGTCGTGATAAGCATGACAGGTCTGAGGATTTCGTCATTTTTTATTGAGACACGTACCCTACACGTTGCTGCACGTCATGATTCATCGTGTTATTAAGATAAATGGAAAATCACTAAGGAACCATGCCAGGTTTAAGTGAGCAGGCCCTATAGTTACTGCTATACTACCGGTCAACTCTGACTACTCGAAGATGAAAAGGGAATCCACGGACTGAGATAAATAATTTAGGTCTTCATTTGACGCAGCTGCGCTAATCTTCGCATTGATTTCGCGTGAATTTTTAGAATGCTGCAGTAATTCTGTGAAAGTCACTTTTTAACCCCATCTAATACGAAGACGCGTTTAGCATGCATCGGGTGGACGCGTATGTGACTATCATGATACAACGTATGGTTATCTTGATTCCCGCGAATGAGCGTTTATTGCTACTAAATTTCGCGCTGTGGTCATGAATTAGCATTCTCATTTTCTGAATTACCAATGACGTCATCCAAAGAATTCATGATTCAGCGGTTGTTATATTCACTCTATCACTTTCATTCACATTTTTCGGATGTGTCATGACAGCTAACCGACCAAAGCCTAACGTCTACTTACTACAGAGGTACGGTTTTGATGAACCATCGCACGACAGGGATGCGGAGTCCTACTCCGGGTGGCAAGTATAAATTGCCTAGTTTTTTTTTTTAAAAAAAAAGCTGGTAACCTACATCATAGATCATTATAGACTTACCTGAGCTTATCTTTAATGATCACTGCTGTATCAATTATCAATAATTTTCGAATGTTTATCAAATGTCGCTTTAAGCTGGATGCATGCGACTCGTCGGTTCCTCCCATCTTGTTGATGTGTGCTTCACACGTTTTTCTCCAGTCTCTACCAGGCAGGAAAATCCCCATCCTTCTTCACTTTCGATTTTAATATGCGCTTTGGAGGAGTGAGGGAAGAGGTAATGTTCTCAAACAAACTACACCTTTTCCCATTCTAATTAAACGTTGTTCCGTTCTATTTAAAACCTGTTCCATTCAATTTAAAAATGCTCTATTCAGTTTAAAGCCTGTTCCATTCTACTTAAAAATGTTCTATTCAGTTTAGAGCCTGTCCCATTCAATTTAAAACATTCAGTTAAGAACGATTCTCTGGAACGAAGCTCTATTCTACTACAATAACGAAATGACATAGAAGCAATCAATGATATCATAATATTTCATGATACATGTGCAACATGGAATCTGATGAATAAAATAATACGGATATTCATAATGAGAGGATCATTAATAAACAATGAAACATTATATTTTAAAAGTGTTCATCAATTCACCAATGTAACACCGTACTGTAAGTCTTGTCGGAGCGGAGCGTTGACAGCCACATTCGATAACTACGTACATCATCACATTATCGGATAAAATGGGTCATTCTTGGAAGTCGAATAATAGCAAAAGTAGGAATCTTCAGATCGGTTTAGCGCGCCATCATCCCGTGCACGCACAAACTTTTTGAGTGCGCGATCCACGCGTTTTTATGCTAAGATACCCGCTCGCTCCGTGTGTTTGGTATGAATAGCAGGAGATAATATCAAGTGCTGACTTAGTCTATTTCATTTGGTAAAGTTTGCGAAGACGAAATCATGACTTCCCATGCAATGTCAACGTCAATCAGCTCCGGTGCATCTGACACAGACACTGACATGAGTGAAATGATGGAAAATCGTGCTGTTAAGCCAGGTACTCTAAGAAGCTATAAGAAAACTGATGGCATCGCTAAGCAACGAATACTCGATTAACAATATGGTATTTAGTTGCATTGGTGAGTTGGTGACTGTCATATCGTTTTTGTAGTATAATAGAGTTCGTTCTTAACTGAATGTTTTAAATTGAATGGATCGAACAGGTTTTAAATTGAATGGGACAGGCTTTGAACTGAATAGAACATTTTTAAATTGAATAAAACATTTTTAAATATAATGGAACAGGCTTTAAACCGAATAGAACATTTTAAATTGAATGGAACAGGTTTTAAATAGAACGGAACAACCTTTAATTAGAATGGGAAAAGGTGTAGCATTTCGCTTTTGTCTCTGATGTGACCTTTGATGCGGAGGTGAAATCGAGGCTAGGATGGCTTGTGTTCTCTACTAAATCAGCGAGTGAAAAGACAATCCTTTTCTCACCATCACGGTTCTTTCTCAACTATTACAAACTTTGCATGCAGCAGTGTCTCTGGACTTTCGCTTGACAGAGAAAGTTGACATCAAGACAGTGACAGCTATGCACGAGGATAAATAATTTGTTTGCATCATATTTCGGGTCTAGATATAGCCCGCAGTCCTATGATTTGATAGAACTCCGACTCCAGCAAAAATGATAGGACTCCGACTCCACATCCCTGCCGCACGATGTGGATCTAATTGCAAGTGATCACAAGTCATTGTCACAGTGGCATTGATGATGACATGAAGTCAGCGATTCGATTGATGAAGCTACGGATGAAAGGGAGGCCGAAGATAGCTCCAATGCACCTGTGTCTGAAAGCAGCTGGAGCTTTGTTAATTCTGAACAATTTGTAAGGCAGCCTTGATCTTTACTGAAACGTCTGGGTGGCAGGTAGATAATGTGTTCGTACCTGATATACTTTTTGAGAAACTTTCATCGTGGATTAATTCCCGAGCTCATTACCGAAACTACAAGTTTTCAACGTGAAGATGGTAATTTTCATTCAAAGATGTTTCGGTTGAAGAAACAAAGCTTCCATGGGTTTAACTTTAGCGATGGGTGTCATCAAGAAGCCATCCATTGATAGTTATTGGTCCACTGAGCCTCTTTTGCGCACTGCATACTTTCCTGATTGCATGAAGCATGACAGATATAGAAAAATTATGAAATATTTACGTTTCTCTGACCCCACTTCGTTTCACCTGACAATAGAAATTCGAGAATTTCCGGAATGGATAGAATTTATCTTGATATTTGTAAATGCTACTTATCCGAAAGTTCGCTTTCCCTGGATGAAACATTACTTTTACACAAAGGAAGACCGTCATTTCGTTTGTTCATACGCACAAAAAGAGCAAAGTTTGAGATCAAAATCTTTCTACTTTGTGATAGTCTTGGTTAGGCCTAGCTGATATGTCCTGAAGTCTATTACGGATATGCGACTGCACTGAACTGTGAGGAGCAAGGCTTGGATACCTTATCAAAAAGCGAGATAGTTGTGGTGGTGCTGTTGTCGAAAACAAGTCTTCTTGACAAATGGTATGTTGTGAATCTTGATAATTGGCACACCAATCTACACCTCGTTGAGTACCGCCGTTCGAGGCACTGTTAGAGTTCAGAACGCAACACGTTCAGAAACAGACATTAAAAATGAAAGTGAAGATTTAGTACCGCTGCATGAATATTCAAGTTGCCTTATTGATTTATTTGCATATTTTTTGTATAAGTAGGTGTAGATATTACAAGTTAATTTTATTATAGCAATGCAATGGATCCATTTCTTGCATTTCAGTCTAGAGTAGTCAAATAGGCTAATTTTGATTTCGATGAACTCTTGAACGCAATAATTAGATAACGATTAAGGTAAATTCCATTTGTTCGATCGCTACATTGTGCACAATATCAGCAGTTCTGCTGTATATTCAAGATACTATCAGCAACCGATATTGCCATCATTTTATCACATCTTTGTCATGTTACTTCACAGTAAAAAAACTGGCTTCGGTTATTTATTCGGTTAGCCGCAATTTATATTTTTTGGACCGTGTTCGCTCGTTACAAATTTCGGAACTCAGTTTCGTCATCTCTTAAAACTAAAAAACTCAAAACTCTTGTAGGCTCAAAACTCTGATCTGTCCATTTAAGTATTCGATTTATTCTACCCTAGAACTCTTTCTGATGATATATAGTTCATGTATATACAAATTATTTAGGGGAAACGTGATTGATTGCACTTGCAGCTTCTTTGTTTTTCCGTTCGCTCGCTTCTTGCCAAACTTCGCTTGTTACCGTTCGCTCATTACTGCCGTTTAATACTACGATTTTTCTTCTAATGATCAGAATTTGAAAGCATTTACATTGGAAATGATAAAGAATAATATATTGATAATAATAATAATAATTGCTGTTCAAAATGAGCAAAGAAAGCAAGCAAATCACCCCGGTTTACGTACCAAGCAGGTAGGCCTATAACATAATGAATCATGCAGTTCTAATCAGTTCTGAGAAATCGGTTTGAACGAAATTACCCTGGGTCAGAACCGACAAAAGATTCCGACTGCTCTCATATTTTTGATTGTCTCTTTCTCAATTCAAATTTCAATCTCGCACAAAAGATACTAAAGAATCTTTCAAGAACAAAAATGCTATAGGCTACCAACCAAGGTTTCAATCTTAATTTTACTAAGTCCAGTGAGGGTGGACTGCCACCCACTAGGCCCTATGTTACTGGTGCATCACAGAACTGTGATTGAATTGCAGAAATTGTTAACAGCTTTTGAGTACAGTCTTGACAAGCGAACTGTCTGCATTCAGCGAAATTTCTTTCCTACTATTTGTTGTCATACGAATGCATTCCAACAACAGCATCAGATTTCGACAGACTGGCTATGAACAAAAAATTTTCGCATCTCGCACGGACAAATACATTCAGGTGTATCTCTAAACAGAAAAACTGGCCTCAATTCAGGAAATTTGCATTAAGTAATTTCAACTTAAGGATTTTGAACAGCAAAAATACCGTAGACCTCACACAGTGTGTAACGTGACGCTTTTGCAACTTGGTCTTTTAAGGCAGATATGCAACGAGCGAACGTTCGCTCATTACACAGTTTGACTTGAGATTACTCTATGAACCAAAACTTCCAAACCATCTGCACTGAAGTAAAATAACATTGAAACAGTAAATGAGGAAAATATGAAGTTTCATTAAAAAAACCGATCATTAGTTTAGCCGCTACTTTAAAAAATAGTACTTCTTCGTTCGCTCGTTACAGCCGAGAAATACGTTTTTGAAGTACCCTCCCTGTGGGAACGAATCTTGCGAAAAACTGGCGAATGTCAGCTGCAGAATATCATGCTAAAATTCAGTCATATTTGCGGGATATTCGCTGTCGAAGTTGGCCGGCGACAATTCGCGCTCTATATGTCACTTTTTACTTTTGACTTTATCTCTTGTTTTCTTTAGTAATCCGCCTCTACAGTCGAGGCTCTATTCTCTCCCTCACCTCCTCACTATCCCTCACATATGGCTAATCTATCTAAGATATAAGTGCAGACTATCATTCTTTGATAATGATAAGAATATAGAGAATCCGCATATATCATTTTTCATAACATCTCTTGACATTCAATAATTTACAACAATGACAAATATTTGAACAGTATCATAGTATTTACTGCGACATTTATGGAAGACAAATACTTTTTTTAGTTTAAGCCTTCGTGAATTAAAAAAATATCTCTTTTTATCAGATCAGACTGAGTATACAATATATTTTCATGTGAAGGTAATATACGAACATTACTACTTACCACTAATTAGTTGCTACAATATCCACGATTTCGCCGGTTGGCGAAAAATCAGCTCGCATTAGTAAACAAATATCTACCAACTAATTATAGCAACTTTTTCGCCACCTGTCGTTTTTTAATTTCACACATGTTTTTGGATAAATGATGACCGTTTTCACATGCGGAGATAGTTTTTACACGAAAATGAACCTTTAAAAAAATTATCCACCAAATCGCTACCTCGCCAGATAATCTGTTGATATTAGCAAGATGCGTTCCCACAGGGCTGTAGTCAAGGTAAACATTTGAAATGGCATTTACCACGCTCTATATGTCCATGGTCCCTCTATATTATATACTAAATTTGCTTAGATTCCAATAATAATTTTGTCATGCACCAATTACAAATTTAACATTTTTCTTAAAAAATAAGTTTTTTATTAAAAATTCAAACTGTCGCGAAATCACAATGAAATCAATAATTGAACAAAATAAAACGACTTTATTAATTATCAAGCATGTACAACAACATTTTATAAGCGGAATTGTCAGATTCTATGTTTGAAAATTCGACTTGGAGTTCCACTTTTTCGTGGAATTTACCTTAAACGCATTTCGATTCATTTTATGCTATTATCATGATTCTCTGCAATGGCATATTGGAAGACAAAAATTACGGTTCGAGTGACAATCAATTACTAAATGCGTAGAAGAAAATCAGTAATCATTCTTTTACAAATCTTTTAGTGCATTTATCAGCAATTTTACATTTAGTACTTCTTTGAACTAACGATTCAAAGTATTTAGGAATAAAGTTGCGAATCTACAAGATGTCATATGCAAGATAGTCTCTTTCTATGTAATGGTAATTATGTATAATGTATGTAATAAATGTATACAATGCGTGATTAATGTAATTGTAACTCTACAAAATGGTCATTTTTCATGTACATGGTTCATACGCCCCTGAAATGTCCTCAAAGTTAAAATGGTTAAAAAACTTCTTTTTGATTTTTAAATGATTTTTGTTGACTAAGTCGACTTTAAAAGCTATCAATCGCTAAAGACTTCATGTTATTCAGAATATTCATGTTCATACTTCATGTTTATTTCAGAATATTTTCTTGTTGCGGCTACTTATGATATGCGATCGATCAATTCCTTGATTCCCTTACGTGGGAAGCGAGACCGTGATAATCGCTGGTAATCTCATTTACTATCTCGAAGCAGGGAATTGGAAAGTGATCACTGACGTCATTGCCTTGCGATGATTTTGACATTGAAAATAGAGGTCGATTCCATCGCATCAAACTTTTGTTGACGGATGCCACATTGATGAAACTTTTTCCTGCAAGGAGCTCTTAAGCGGTTCAAACAGTTCGAGAAATTTTTCCTCCGATACAGTGAAAGCAAAATCCATCTTCTTCATGAAGAGATGGAATATTTGCTCATATCTGTGATGGTTTGTTATTTGAGATTTGAATGTTTGAAAGAGAAAAAGGTTCGAAAGGTAAAATTATGAAAATGCAGAATATGACTTACCCAGAAACTCTATCTCCGTCGGCACAATGTGTAATGCTCTACTGAATGTCTCCAAGGAATGTGTCACAGAATCATCCTTCAAAGATGTCATTCGTTTCTATGTCGCCCTCACTAAAAAAACATAAAGAAATGTTTTCCTATTGACTCGAAACAGGGGGCAGTCCTAGTTCGGCACTACCTTTCTTGAATCCCAGACTTATCAATGATGCTGTTTTTGTAACGCTCGTTCTGAACGTTGCAAAACGGTTCAAGACAGTTTTGTTAGAGGACAACCTGTGAACTTTTTTGAAGCATCTTAATTTCTACTATAGTGTAAATTATGATTATTTAATTATAGTTATTATGGAACTTTCGGAAGCTTCGAATCAGTCATCATAACATAAGATGAGTTCAAAACCGAATTGTTTGCAACTTATCTGGGTCAACAGTACACTTTGATCCGGCAATGCAGACGTCTAGACACCACAGATATTGAAAGCCTGAAAATGACCTCAATAGCGCCAAAAGATGTAAAGAACTTTTCAACAATCAACAAAAACAGAAAATTGTGCAATGAATTTGGGACATCATAACTTCTCTAACAGTACTCCGATTTCAATGAGCAATGCATCAAAAAATGCTCAGAGACAGCCGTTTCACCTTGTGTCTCATTCATTGTCATGCTCAGATGCTTCCATGTTGAAAATTTGAGATTTCTAAAAGTTGCGGTTTTCATATTTTGACCTCTGTCCACCGTAAGCAATGACGGATACAAATGTATAATGGCTCATTGTTAGATCGCCCACCCGCGTAACGAATTCGTAACGAAGCTGGGTAGCGGGAAAACTTCGTGAAGCATGAAATGACTTGACACGCATTCTGTGCTCACTAGGGCTACTTCCTTCGAAAGCAGGTTGACACTGAAGTGGTTTCAGACCATTTTAAAACAAAAAAAATTGGTCGGGCAGAGGTCGGAATTTTAATGGGATAACGGTGGTCGCCGGAAGATACATGTATTGAGTTCGGGCACCCGGCTATTGCTGTACACACGAAGCATTCCCGTCCACGTAAAATTTTCTGTTATTATTTGAATACCAACTGAAAATTTTGAGAAAATATAAATTTCTCTCTACAATTTGTACATTTTCAGGAATATGCTGCAAGCGGTAATTTAATTAGCCGTGGCTTGTACCCATTGTCGCTGCTAAATGATTGAAATGCTGCAATTAAATCAAGAATTACTATTACAAAATTTCCGCTGTTTTTCAGTCCTTTTACATCATGTCACAGATAAATGGCATCTCACATTGTGGTCTCATCACAGTGGTGCGACAGACGCTTTGTAGAGCTGCAAAAGGATGCGGTTCATATGAATGTTTGGTGTTAATTCTTCGCATAATTTGTAGCCGAACCTAAAATTTTCCGCAATTCTGAATCATTGCCAATTTAGGCAATATAACCGCTGACCGAAGCACTTCTTGGCTAGGACACTCAATCTTATCAAGGAGTTGCATTGGCTCGAGCTGGAATTTCATAATCATCTATGGGAACATCAACCTTCCACATTGTGGAAATCAATGCCTTCAACTACAAGTGATTTTTGTCGTGCTTTAAGAGTAATCAAAATCCGAGATATTATGCCGTTATAATTTATTCTTTAGTGCCGGCAAATGTTTTCTCGATCAATTCCAAGCTCTAAAGTCGTGTGAAAATTGTCAAAATAGATTTCTTTCGTGTAATACAATTAAATCAGCTGTGACAGTTCGAATTCAATTACTTTGGTCATTAAAAGAAAAGCAGATAAATAATATATTTGATAAAAGTGGCAATTTTTGTCAAAAAATTGATGTTTTTTGATACAACGCAAAACATCTAAATAATTGAAAACTTCGTAGATCTGTTTTGCTCTCATTCATCAAAAATTATTCAAAATTGTAGCATAGTTTGTTACACAACTTTTCTCTGCGGCATCTGCTCAAGTATACTTGTTCGTTTCCTGGAATCATCTAATTCTTTAGCTGCCGAGGTTGAATTTCCGTGGCGAGGTAAAATTTGATCATGAATATTGATGAACCTCTTCTCAATAGTCTTGCTCACAGAAAAGGTACTTACTCTATAGTCTTGCTTTTCTCTCTAACCCTCGTTCAACAAAGTAATACCCAAAGATAGAATTACCCTTCTACAAAAGTATAATGTTCTAGTGATGTAGGTGAATATACTTGCATCGTTGCATCTCAACACTGCTGAAGAATTGCCTAAATGCTAATTCATTCATCGAGGAAAAGCTTATATTATCAAACCAGAATAAAACTCTATCTGGTTATTTAAAATAATTTTGTTTAAACATATTCGGTTCCTCGGAGATACGAATTTAGGCAGACCACCGTTTTGTCGAGAGCAAGCATGCAGAGCTGGAAATATTCGACTGAGATTTATTGCTGTATTTTCATCAATTGTCCGCTGTCACTTACTCCTTGGCGAATGTGAATGAATGCAAGTCATAACTAGAAAGCAGATTTTTTCAATTCGGTGAGATTGATTCCTATATTGTCATCCACTATCTTACGCTGTCACTTACTCCTTGATAAATGTGTGACAGCATCAGTAAGTTACCTGTATGTCAAGTGTACAAAGTAGCACTCAGTATGGTTTGTGCTTGAGGTAGGCTATAGCATCTAATCAAGTGAGCTTTGTCTGTGCAAATTGTTGATAGCCGGTTCCAGATGAATAAATGTTCTTCATTTCGTTCTAAACTTCCCACTTATTGCATGGAACTAGTTAATGGGACTAGTAGGAACCGCCTAAAAATGATTGTCTTCCAAGAGAATATTTTCATCAGGAGAATGAGTGTTTTTCCTGTTCTTTTTTTTCCAGTTCATCAGTCTAGTCCAAACTCGCTCTACAATTTTATTTTAATCGTCATTGTGTGATCCTTCAGTGGTGATACTTAAATATTTTCACACAAGGTGAATATTCATAATTGCTGAGTTTTCATGCTCTTCTCTCAAGCAGCTGCTTGAGTGGATAATATAGGCCTTACTAGCTGTAGCTCTGCATAACTCTTTGACTATTTGATTGTGATCACGCTTTGAACTGTCACGATGACATTCAGAATAGTTGCAAATGTGATTCAGTAGGCCAACAGTATTAGTAGTCATCTTTGTAAATCTTTGTGTATCTTTGTAAATAAAAAATTGTAAGTGGACACATAAGTAACGCGGTACCCACGCCTAATGCAAATTAGCATGGAATCTGCAACTATTGAGGCCTATCTTTTATTTAGCCTAATCGAAGTCTATAGGTTTATCACTCGTTACTCATCTGGCATGTACATGATTGCAATTTCCATTTTATAAAATAATAGCGTGCAACCGAGATAGTAAAAAGGATGGAACTTAAAAGCCGGTTATCGAGAATCGAGAATTTTTCGGGATCTGACCGGTGTGGTAATTCCAACCAAAAAAATTACATGCAAATAGAGTTACCCACAGTGAGGTTATCCGCACGCAACGTTGCGTGGAAATAAGTTGTAGACGCGTTTGTTCCGACGCCAAATTGGTTGGAAAGACCTTAACTAAATACTGATAATTAAGATATATGGTAAATTATGTATGTTTTCATGTTTTTGAGATTACCTATTCATTGACTAATGGGACTTCAGACTTTTCTATTAAATTCATCTACAGTGTAGTATAAATTGAGTGGTTTGTTAAAGAAAACGATCGTTATTCCAACGTAGCGTGCAAATTCCCTCACTATTGGTAATTAGCTATTCATACTTCATTCAGCGTCGGAAAACACCTGGACGAATCCAATTGTAGAAGTTCATCATAAAACCATCTGTTTCTTCGAAATATCTGAAAATGAAAAGTCGCTGACAAGTCATCCGTGTAAGGGTGTTTCCTTAATTTCATAGCAAATTTGGAAGTCCAGCGCTGCAAGATTCGACAGGTTGACTTTTTTTGACGAAAATCTCGCACGTTTTGAATTTTAGGATCATGGCTCACACAAAAATTTGAATAATAAATAAGAACTGACTGGACAGTGATATTTTTCGTTTGACTTGGTGCATGCAATTTCAGTAAATTTAGTATAATAGATCACAATTATCATAGATGACAAAATACTTTGTTCTGGTTGCTTAATGTTTAAAAGGTGTTTTCTGTCAATGGCCATCTTTTGCAGGACATTAATAATCTAGTAGCTTAACTTTCTCAGTGTCTAGCGATGTAGGTTTAGTTGGCTAAGAAATTCATAAATTGAAAGAATGATGTAGGCCTGCGTAGGTTCTGTTATTGGATTACATTTTCAATTTAGGGATTCCTAGATACTTAAAAGGATGCCATCAAATCAGATCATTTAGTAATATTAGGATTATTTCGCAGTCGCCTTTTATTAATTCTTTGGGCCGCTGCTAGCTGAGCTCGAAGATTCTGGCCTATCTTCTAGTAAAAATTCTATACCTAGGTCAGGATTCACCAAAAACTAATTGAAATAGTTGGACGACAGCAATCAATTAACTGGAATCATCTTATGTCAGCAATCAACTAATTGGATTTTTTTAAATCACAATTTGATTAGATTAATTCTTGATTTTAATTTTCGACTTAGATAAAAACATGTGCTACACCTATTTAGGCTGCCTATATTGGCAGATTGTGCAAGTCGTAAACTTGCATACTGCCAATTTGGGTGGTGAGTTTCTGCATGAAATACATGTTGCTATATTCTTAGTCGGAGTGACTATTCATATATTGTTTTTTAATTAGTTGAAGTAAATAGTTGATAAAAAAGTTGAAGTAAATAGTTGAAATAGTAATAGTAATGTAAATAGTAATAGTTGAAGTAAATAAATTAGTTGAAGCTCCACTGTGTTGACACAGAGTCAGACTTTGATCTGGCTGTGACCATTTGGTCCGGATGCCCTTTCTGACGACTTCCTATGACACTTTCGGTGCTCGATTTCTGGACCGAAAGATCGCTAACCAAGCACCTAGCCTGCACTGTCACGTAGAACACCAATTTCCAATAATAATCCCTGTACTAGTAAGAGAGGATTCTCTTTTAATGACAACATGAGCGGTATTTTGACATAGGAAAGATTAAGTATAAAGCACAATTATCATTCAATAAATGGACATTGACCGTGCAGTTTCAAACTGCGTGATTATCTAAAGTGTAAATTTATGTACGGTATCCCAAAATACTTCCCACCTGCTTAGTAAATCCTGATTATTAATATGTCCCTAACATGTTTTTATTAGCCATCTTGAGTATTTCATAGCATAATGCATGCAATTTCTAAGCAACAAATGTTAGTCAGAATCTTACCTGCAGTGGAGCATAACATGCGCATATTATTCTGATATGGAGGGGCACATTTTCTATCGAGCCATGTACTGCAATCTCATACAATGTCTTCAGCTGACTTCAGTGGCTTGACTGATTTCTCTGGTGCAATGATTCATGCTTTAGAACACCTGAACAACATTCATGTAGTCATTCGCTGTTCACTAATTCAGCAATGCATTTGTTCTATCTTCATTCGCTATTTTGATTAACATGCTTAAATTTTCAACACTTATCGATTTTGCAACATATCGATTTTATGCAGCATTCCATCGAAGTGTTTTGCTCTGTGACATCAATAAGGTATAGTCATGTAGAACTCTATGGGCATAGTGTGGTCTCATCTCTCAGATTTTGTAATGACTAATCGGTCTTGTGGCTTGTTGTCACTTCCACATGCATGTCAGATACACTAATTAGAGCCTATCTTTCGAGTGCGGTCGGGGTACAGAGTTCGGATTGATAGATATCTATGTCATCTTGAGCTGACATGAGACATTTCCAGCATGTATTCATAACGGATACAAATTCAAAGCAGTCATCTGTGAATGTGTTACACAGTGTTGTTATGCAGTATGCAAATCTAACTGTATGGACTCATCAGAGGGAAAGCTTTCAATAGGCCTATTCAATATTTAATTACATTGGACGTGCGCTGTACCGACATGAAACAGCATCTCTCATTAACGCTACATCATCGTAGCAGTGAATTGTAACTGAATTGTGGACGATTAGTCATGAAATGCCCAACGAGCTGTACAGAAAATTCTTGATAAGCTGGTGAGCAACTGGTCTTTTATTGCATGAGCCTTAGCGTCTTGTCTGAACCTGAAAGATAATTCATTCACAACGATTAGAATAATTTCATAAATAACGCACGAACGTTCTGAAACATTATAGTAGTCCCTTCTATATAATAAGTAAAAGCAATTTAAATAATTAATTTAATGGCAGTCCCTCTTTCGACGCTAGAGGGTTGACTAGACGCTTGAATATTTGAAAAGTGATTAATATTTCATACTATTTTGGCATGGTATGGTGCAATTTTCATAGATAGAATCGCATTGCTTCATGATGAGAAATGAAGATTGTGTGTCAGAACGTACGTGCGTTATTTACGGAATTGCCCATTATCAATTTATGAAGATCAATGACATGTCCAACCATAAAGATGAAATCACAAAATCACCAGTAGAATCGTTCATAGGCATGTTGGAATATCACTCTGCTCAGTATCGTTTGCAATGGATTATGATGATCAATCATGACAAAATGCAAACAAGAATCATAAGTCTGCAGTCATCTTGAGGCTGATTTACTTTCAATATTCAAATTTCTTCATTGATATGGATATTATTCTATGAAGGGAAAGTAAACTGCATTCTCCTGAAATGCTTCATGCTTAAAATTTTAGCTATTGAATCTAGCTATCTGGCTGACGTTAGGTGTACAAACCCTGATTAACCGGCGATTTTGGGGAAATATTGTAAGGTACTGATGCAGATGTAAACAAAATCAATTTGTCTAGTCTGCAGGGAAGGCAGCAGCATCCTCGTGACGTCAGTTCATTCCTATTCCTTATAGAAGTTCGGAGAAGAGCCAAGTGAGATGATGTATTGTAGTTAAAAAACTATCTTTGTCACTGCGAGTGACTAATGCAAGTGCGCTGTGAACAACAAATATCCGTTAAAATTAACAGCTAAAATTACTTTCACGACTGTTTTTACACTCCGAACAGAAAATATCCGTAGAGACGCTCTATCTGATACTAGCGGATTTTAATTGATATCATCAAATTGTGACTCATCATTTTCAAGTTTCTTACGAATATTTTCTGTTAAGTTTATATATTATTAAAATTATTATTATTATAAGTTTATATATATATATATATATAACCAGTTGTCACTCGCGCCCCACCCTAAGTGTAACTCGCGCCCCATAAGTGTCACTCGCGCCCAAACTCGTATAAATAGCTGTCACTAGCGCCCCACTTCCTGTCACTCGCGCCCCAATGCGAATAAATAAGTGTAACTTGGGCCCCACTATATATATGTACTTGTCACTCGCGCCCCAACTTCTGTAACTTGGGCCCCATTCTGTCACTTGCGCCCGACCCACCAATTCCTAGGACCCGGTCATCACCAATCATCAACTTCCACTTGTCGGAGACGGATTTTGACAGCGAACACCTGTGGTAGGATGATTTGAAGGTGTAATAGGCCTAAACAGATGCTGCCAGGGCCTGGTCCGCACCAATTCCTAGGACCCGGTCATCACCAATCATCAACTTCCACTTGTCGGAGACGGATTTTGACAGCGAACACCTGTGGTAGGATGATTTGAAGGTGTAATAGGCCTAAACAGATGCTTCCAGGGCCTGGTCCGCACCAATTCCTAGGACCCGGTCATCACAAATCCTCAACTTCCACTTGTCGGAGACGGATTTTGACCGTGAACACCTGTGGTAGGATGATTTGAAGGTGTAATAGGCCTAAACAGATTCTGCCAGGGCCTGGTCCGTACCAATTCCTAGGACCCGGTCATTACCAATCCTGAACTTCCACTTGTCGGAGACGGATTTTGACAGCGAACACCTGTGGTAGGATGATTTGAAGGTGTAATAGGCCTAAACAGATGCTGCCAGGGCCTGGTCCGCACCAATTCCTAGGACCCGGTCATCACCAATCCTCAACTTCCACTTGTCGGAGACGGATTTTAACAGCGAACACCTGTGGTAGGATGATTAGAAGGTGTAATAGGCCTAAACAGATGCTGCCAGGGCCTGGTCCGTACCAATTCCTAGGACCCGGTCATCACCAATCCTCAACTTCCACTTGTCGGAGACGGATTTTGACAGCGAACACCTGTGGTAGGATGATTTGAAGGTGTAATAGGCCTAAACAGATGCTGCCAGGGCCTGGTCCGCACCAATTCCTAGGACCCGGTCATCACCAATCCTCAACTTCCACTTGTCGGAGACGGATTTTAACAGCGAACACCTGTGGTAGGATGATTTGAAGGTGTAATAGGCCTAAACAGATGCTGCCAGGGCATGGTCCGTACCAATTCCTAGGACCCGGTCATCACCAATCCTCAACTTCCACTAGTCGGAGACGGATTTTGACAGCGAACACCTGTGGTAGGATGATTTGAAGGTGTAATAGGCCTAAACAGATGCTGCCAGGGCCTGGTCCGCACCAATTCCTAGGACCCGGTCATCACCAATCATCAACTTCCACTTGTCGGAGACGGATTTTGACAGCGAACACCTGTGGTAGGATGATTTGAAGGTGTAATAGGCCTAAACAGATGCTGCCAGGGCCTGGTCCGCACCAATTCCTAGGACCCGGTCATCACCAATCATCAACTTCCACTTGTCGGAGACGGATTTTGACAGCGAACACCTGTGGTAGGATGATTTGAAGGTGTAATAGGCCTAAACAGATGCTGCCAGGGCCTGGTCCGCACCAATTCCTAGGACCCGGTCATCACCAATCATCAACTTCCACTTGTCGGAGACGGATTTTGACAGCGAACACCTGTGGTAGGATGATTTGAAGGTGTAATAGGCCTAAACAGATGCTGCCAGGGCCTGGTCCGCACCAATTCCTAGGACCCGGTCATCACCAATCATCAACTTCCTCTTGTCGGAGACGGATTTTGACAGCGAACACCTGTGGTAGGATGATTTGAAGGTGTAATAGGCCTAAACAGATGCTGCCAGGCCCTGGTCCGCACCAATTCCTAGGACCCGGTCATCACCAATCATCAACTTCCACTTGTCGGAGACGGATTTTGACAGCGAACACCTGTGGTAGGATGATTTGAAGGTGTAATAGGCCTAAACAGATGCTGCCAGGGCCTGGTCCGCACCAATTCCTAGGACCCGGTCATCACAAATCCTCAACTTCCACTTGTCGGAGACGGATTTTGACAGCGAACACCTGTGGTAGGATGATTTGAAGGTGTAATAGGCCTAAACAGATGCTGCCAGGGCCTGGTCCGCACCAATTCCTAGGACCCGGTCATCACCAATCCTCAACTTCCACTTGTCGGAGACGGATTTTGACAGCGAACACCTGTGGTAGGATGATTTGAAGGTGTAATATGCCTAAACAGATGCTGCCAGGGCCTGGTCCGTGTCCATGGATGTGTTGCATGCATGTGTTCAGACAGTCAGTGTTTGTATCCTTACTCCTGAATCACTGGAGTGGAGCTTTACACTCCGATACCGAAACACCGACTACCGATGAACCGTTTTGGAATTGTGAATCCGCAAATTCACTTGCAATTACCCGACATCCCTATACTTTAAGTAAAACACATTTGAGAGTTTCGGTTCGGCACATTTATTACTATTCTTCGAAGTAGTCTGGATGAGACTCAAAATTTATTTTTATCACAGGTACAATGACTGAGAAGTTATTAGGATCCTATTTTTTTATAGGATAATGTAGCACATGTAGTTGATATTGCTCTAAAAACTACGTTATATACCTTTGCCATAACAGCTAAAAGTCTCAAAAAAGTCTCTGTAAAAGTCAGATACTTCTCAAATTGTAGGCCTATAGATAAGCAAACTCCAAAATACAAGCTATCAACCAAAGATCGGAACAATGCATCACCTGAACACGCTTTATCCGATGATTCGATTTGTTTCTAAAACTGGATTCATGAAAAAGTGCTTTCAATTTAGATCCACTTTAGTTTGGAAATAGAGAAAATGCATGTCATTAAAACATTTAGAATAACACACTTTGGGAAACTTTCTGCGCCTAGCAGCATCGAAATTTAGCACAATCAACACATTTAAGTGCTTGATATATCATCGTTTCGATGAGAGACATGCAGCAATAGTTCTTCGATAGAAAAAGTTTGACTATCAGGAAAATCAATAGGCCTACTGCGTGGCGAATCCAATGGACAACGCGAAAAAGATTTCAGGAAATGTTTCTAAGAGAGCATCACTTGACCCACGCCTACTTTTCAGCCTTGTCCAAACGTTCAACAAAATACTTTTTGATAGCGGGAGGGAAGCTGCAGCTGAGTGCAACATGACAACTGGGCATCGATCAGATGCGCTGTCACTGTATGCCCGATGCCCTTCGAGAGCCCCACTACGATCAAATGTTTGAACTGAGGATATCTTCGATGGATTCAGGACACTGCTACGTGGTTCCTACTATTAATCAGGCTGCAATGGACTTCGACAGTCCAGTTACTTTTTTGAAATACACTTAGCAAAAAGACAATATATGGCCGTGGCAATCACACCAGCGTAGCAGCTATTATTTTGGTCTTCCGGCTACTACACCAGCTAAGCCAGCAATGCTACTGCCTCTGAAATAAGTAACAAAATGAAAACAATCACAACTAAGCACGATGATTCCGGTATATTGAATTTCTGGAATATTACATATCTTGATTCGATGGGAGCTTGGAAACAAGCTGGCTCTGCTAAGGATGTCACTGGATTTTTCATGATATGTAGAAGACGAAGAATGCCCAAGACTCAACCGCACAAGGAGAGTTAAGACACACTCTGATTCATGTTTCTAGTTAAACTGAGTGATTTTTATACCGCAGAAATAGGAGGCATGGTAATGGACATGGATTTAATTTTCTAGGTCTAAGCCGGTGTAATAGCCACTGCTAATTAAAATCATCGAACTAGTCAATCAACTCATTATCCAACATATTCGACCTCGACTTGATGTTTATAAGCATTATTCATACTAAAGTGTCGCAGAACTAGCATTATGGCGAACGAATTGTGAAGTATTGTGAAGTAACACACGATGACGTGCACATCATTCGATCGCAGCCAACCAGAAGACCTCCCTCTTCAAGCAGCTGGTTCGTGCACGCCACCCAATGTTGCTGCCATTTCTCGAAGCGACAATGATAGCATCATTGCGGCCGCTTTTATGCGTTCAGAAGCAAACTGTATTAACGCTCGCACTCCCGTGGCAGTGACTTTTACTCTTTGACTTTATTCACTTTATCTGTATATAATGACTTTAATTTTCTTTCATGTACGCGTCCCGAAGTGTTGCCCGAAAAGAATCGGCGAAAGGCCTCGCAATTACTTATGACATCGTTTTGTCTTATATTTATTACGAAGACTATAACAGCCAAGAAATGTTTCAATCGATGTGAAGTATTAACCCATTAACGCCCGGATTTTTTTTAGCAATCAAAATTTAAAAAAACCAGTGAAATTTTTCACGAATACCTATTCTCATTACAAATTCATCGTTTCCGAGAAATTTCGTTCCGCCATTTTTTTCTACAGAGGTGGCATACATGTATGCCATTGTCGGTAGAGTTGTCACTGTTACAGTAAGTGGTATTTCTTGAAACACCAAGTGTGAAGCCCAACGTTGCACTTTTCACAGATGAGCTTTGATCTGCCATTAGAACACCCTTGACATCTTCTCTAAGTCTCGACCGTCACCAGCCAATGATCTTTGCGATCATACCTATATGGATTTTGCAAGATCGGTAATCTCAAAATTGTCGACTTCCGTTCGCGACTACGGAATGACTGCTTGAAACCGACGATTCCTCCCAATTTTCAATTTTAGGACATTTAGCTGCGGGTTCATCTACTTCATCATCACTATCCTCATCTTCAATAAGTTCAATTGCAGCCGTAGCAGACAGCAAACCCGATCCCAGGTTATTCAAACTTATTTCATCGAACTCGTCTTCTGGAGCACTATCTTCATCTGAATCATAATTGAGATTAGGCGGCGTTGCATAAATCGCGCGAATTCGGGAGCTCCGTCTTATCCCACTTTCAGCGGTGTCTAACGCCTCTGCCAAGGTCGCCGTCTCGCACAATCTCACGCACTTGTCTACCCTGAAGGATAAGAGTAAATACCGGTAAGCAGCTGGGGAATTCAGGCTATTAGAACACTAAGCGGCAGATTCACATGTCGTTAGGAACGTGTCACAGTCTAGTGGGTAAAACTACGACTATCACGGCTTTGCGACGCGGGTTCGATCCCCAGCGCCACTAACTATTTTCACTTTGTTTTGTTGCAATATCATTGTTTGTATATTTTTCAAAGTAAAAATACATCATCCTTCTTGTAATGCTAAAGTCAATGATCGGTGATTGATTACCATTGTAGCGCATCCATGATTTTATGGAAAAATTGCTAATGAAGGTAAATTGCTAATAGACAATAAACCTGTATAGTACATGTAATACCATAAACTTGTACTATAAAGATACTGCTCTTTCCTGAAGTACTTTTACACATAACTAAAACTGATGTCATTAGAAAAGGGCATTCTGCAATTCTCATCTGCTGACTTTGATTTGTCCCATGTGCCAACCCTAATGACAGCGTACTAAATAAAGTACACTTTTCTATAATCAATTATTCATACTACACACTAATTACGAAACAAATATCCATTATATTCATTCAAATAGTATCATTATTCATTACTCTGCCGACAGTTATGATGATGCAATATATTCAAAGTAGATAATTTCACACTTACTCATTCGCCATGTTTTTTGGTAGAAAATTGTTTCAAAAGTCACGGGAAAAGAAACACTAAAATAAAGTGTTGAGGAAATACACGTGGTTCAGTGGTATTTTAAATGAATTTATCGTTTTGAACGTCATTGCCGCCGAACTGCATAGGTTTCGATCAAAAATATGTTACTCTTTCGGTGTACTTTATTTATGCCATTGTCGTTAATGGGGTAATGAAAACGAGGTTTCATGAAATAACACTTGAAATGCGAAATTCGATGGAATGTAAGATATTCTCATTCATGACATTTTTCTTAACGACGTCTTGGATGATGAGGATAACATATGTCAAGTAATTTCGACCTTGTCCAAAAGGCAGAAGACTCAGACTATCATGAAGTATTTAGCATCCAGCTGTGAAAACATTTTTTGAAACACGTTCATTCCAATTCCTGTGTACAGTAAAACAATTCACACAATGTTCTTTAATCATGAAAAGATTTTCATATTTTCGGTGTAGAGAGAGTATTGTTCCATAAAAAGATAGAATCTTTATGCTTTGTGCTTTGTACATCTCTAGTGTGAGTTGTTCGTGACATATTATGGATCTGTGGTTGTGTTGTCAAACAATAAATCCTAGAATTCAAGAAATTCCGTCATTCATGTCCATTTCAAGGTTTTTGCATGGTGAGGACCATTATACACGGCCGAGACATTAATATGGTACAAAATGAGACCAATACACAATGTCGCAGCTAATGAACAACAAAATCTGCAGCATCAACAGCGTCAAGAGATGACGGACTTCGTGATAAGTTTTTGTGAGCAAAACAACTTGAGTGTTTGGCTTGCTTCTTGACTTCCAAGCATGCAAAAAAAAATTCTAGGAGCTTTCTTTTCCTAAAATCATGCTTTACGCCCATCAAGGAGGTCAATGATACTTTGTGATATGAAATATCCGACAATTAAGGATAAAGACAGTTTTTGGATAAAAGTAGGTCATCTGGTTGGCCTACTTATTGGCCTTCAATCAAGCAAATGTTTATGTCATATACATGTTCACATCAAAATCATATGTGGATGCTCATGAAAGTGGTAAATGATGCTGAATGAGAACGGATATCCGCAAACAAGGGTTATACAAGGTTTGCATGTCAAAGTAGGTCATCTGGGTGACCTACTTAATGACCGATTTTGGAAAAACTGAGGACAGATTCGAGATTTATGACCGAAAATAAGGTGGTATGCAAAAAATTGCTTGAAAATTCATCGATCCAAACTTTCTCAATCAAACACTCACTTCAATATGAAGTTGTGGCCATAGCACCCTATAGGCCCTGCACAACTACAAAACTTCGACTTTAATTATATTTTCCTAAATATGTATTTTTCTACAATGAATCTTAAGACTTCAATAAAGCTTAGGAAATGTCATTTTGCTATAAATTAAGATGGAAAGACTGTCAAACAATCCCCGGAAGCATTGGGGAGTGCTAACACTTGTCACATGGAAAAGTGGAAAATCGGGTTTTTTCTTATTTCCACATGCTGGTGAGGTCAATAGCCATTGGAAATACAGCAAAAACATACTTGAGGCAACTGTTCATAAGGTTCAAGTCGCAAACCGCGTTGAATTTCAGTCAATCGCTTTCACTAGGCGAATATGTAAAAGTGTATTTTTTGGTGGGGCGCGAGTTACAACTGGTTATATATATATATATATATATTACTGTAACTGCTGTTTTAGTGGTGTGCAGTTTACAGTGAGACCTACATCAGTAAAGCTGTACGGTTCACACCTCCCGTATTTAGTAGATACAAATAATTCATCGCATTATTTTTTCTTCATAAAAGATGATTTGATAGGGATTGTAGTGCTTTTCATATTAAGTTCGCTTTTATCATGACTTGTATTAAGTTCTTGAAATGTGTTAATGATCCGATTGAAACAAGCTTAATGTAAAAGCTATTATGCAGGCTTCACGGGGATGCTGCTTCTACTGCTAACTGGTTAGTTTATATACTTCATCAGCGACATCATCAATGATCAAGCGTTGGATCGCAAAGCATCTGCACGCATACTTTCGGCCTAGATAGATTTTGTTACGTTTGTTTAAATTTGGGCATCTAACATTATAGGAGAGATCAGTCTTTATATGCGCCTCTTACCTCAATTCATTAGTTCTTACATAAGACAGTTTCAAAATGAAGTTTTAACCTAAATCACACTTGTCTACAGTTCGTTCAGAAAACAGAAGCCAAGTTCATTGGAAAGCAAACTGTAGACAAGTGTGATTTAGGTTAAAACTTCATTTCGAAACTGTCTTATGTAACAACTAATGAATTGAGGTAAGAGGCGCATATAAATACATAAGTAATAATCTCTCCTATAATGTTAGATGCCAAAATTTAAACAAACGTGATAAAATCTATCTAGGCCGAAAGTATGCGTGCAGATGCTTTGCGACATGATTGACGTATTGCTTGTTATTTTAGGTCTACAGAAGCTCTGATTAATCCATGCATTGACTTAAATGTTAATCTCATTATAATTTTGCATGCTATTTATAATTGATGCTGGCATAGTAAATACTGCTTAATATAATTTACAGATTTTGTTTCATTTTTGCTTTTATATATAATACATCATGTAATTCTTGCATGGATGCATCCTATACATATCCTTGCTTTTTACGATAGCATGAATCCAGCGTGAAATGTCAAAGAAAAATATTTCCTTTTTCAGAGACAATGATTCTCTTATTTCCGGATAAGATTGGGATATCAAACCAAGTAGGCCTATACATGGATTCTGCGTGGAACTGTTAGCAAGTGTGAAGGCAATTACTGCACAAGGAATGGTTAAGTGTTACCGAACTGCTGTCAAACTTTCCAGGTACTGTTATTTTTTATCCCAGGCAGTGTTACTGTGGTACGTGGCTATAATTTCATGAAGAATAAACCTATTATTTGACGTTTGACTTTTCTCTTTAAGTAGGATCCGCCCTGTTGCTTGTAAAAACGGGCTTTCATTTAATCTCCAGCTAAAATACAGAGCACTGGAGATTGAATGAAAGCCCGTAAATCAAGCAGCAGGGCGGATTTTTTTTTTTGGAACCTCCTTCGGGTACACGAGCTCGTACCGGTTACGTGACGGTAGGAACGACCCGTTTACCGGGCCGAGTTCGTGTAACGAACTCGTACCGGAGACGGGTGATGACTACGAAATGTGCTCATCTCTACTATCATCGACATCCACTGAAGCGAAACAAGCAATTTCTACTCTTCAGCGTTACCTGGAGTCCGTTGGAGGTAGTGACGATCGTCATTGAAAAAAGCAGACACTTGTGCTACATACGAAGCAAACTCCAATAGCTGCTTTCTCTAAACAGCCAAATGCTTTGTATTGAAACTTAAAGCCTTATCATAGAGCACGTAAAGTAATTACTTCATAACGGCTGAGATTTGTATTTGTAATTTTGAATGCAAGTGAGTTTGCATATGTACTCAGCATGTTTTTTTCAATCACAATTATTGAAAATTATAATGCCAAATATCTTCTTTTATTCAGAATATATGGAAAAGCGATGATCATAAAAGAAGTTTAGATGATTTTATGTTGAATGTGCCTTGCCATTGATATGACGTACATCGGATACAACGGACATTTATCTCAACCCCATGGGTGTACGTTATAGCGGGATTATGCTGTATAGCA
>CAJQUW010004701.1:0-15000 GCA_907163375.1 Prostheceraeus crozeri | reverse complement strand
AAAACCTGAAAAAGGGACTAAATTCATGAATTTATGTCGTTTTTAAAAGTACTATTTTTTTAATTTTTGGCCTGGCCTGGAACAGTCTTTTATCCATTACTGATACAAAGCAATGTTATGGGTGAAAATAATCTGCGATCCAATTCAGGAGCACTATATACGATCACCATTATTCAGAGTGCTGATAGCCTCACTCACACGCGGACTTTAGTGAGACGTCGATCAATTCTGCGCTTGTGACATTAATCAAAGGTTCATTCAGTATTCAACGTGAAATTTCAAAATTGCCGGGATAGCATTGGGAACAATTTGCAAATTTTTGCATCCCATATATTGGGACGCAACTCGATTTGTGCATTTCAGAATCAATCAATTTTAGAAAATCGCGAATTTGTGCGTAATTAATAGACTCTCATAAGTAATTTATTTATTCATTTATTTGTTTATTGCAGAGCTAACTACAAAGGCACCACTGGTTGCGAACAACACTTATGTGTAGCCTGTATATTAAAATACTTTGCAAAGTGTGGTAAGTCAATCAAAGAAAGTTCTTTTGAAACACCGGTACACTGTTCGTTTGAATGACATTATTTGGTAATGAATTCCATACTCGACACACACGTTGACAGAAAAAATGATGATGTGCGTTGCATTGGGGACGGCCATTTGCTCTCAATTTCAGTGAATTCCCACGAGAAGTCATGTTATGAGAAATAAAAGTAAAAAAATTGTCAAAAGATAAATCAATAACTCCATGAACCATTTTGTAAACCAAAATCAAATCGAATATCAATCGTCTCAGCTCGAGTGACTGCAGGTCTAGAATTTGCAAACGATGACCATAATCGATGAATGGCAGTTTCGCTCTATAGCATACATTCTTGGTGAAATACTTTTGCACCTTCTCTATAATCCTGATATCCTTGACAAGATAGGGACACCAAACTTGTGTGCAGAACTCCAGTAGAGGTCTGACGTATGTGGAATAGGCCTTCATTAAGATGTAAGGATCGTTGGAGATGAAAGATTTCAAAATTAAATACGCTCTCGACATTGCTTTTGATGATATATACCGACAATGTGCAGAAAATTTCAGGTTTGAAGAGAAAATAACTCCATGTCACGAATTTCAGAAACATAATCAATGCTGTTGTCACATAGTTCATAACTGCTTATATGAGTAGGACCAAATGACATGACTTTCGTTTTAGAACTAGATATACGGAGCTGCATTTGCGAAGACCAAATACCTAATTCAGCCAAAGAATTTCTCAGGCATGAAAAAGTTCCTCCTCGATTGATTTGGTAGACCTTCAAGTCATCGGCGAAGAGACGTATTCCGCAATCAGACGAAATGGTAACCGTGATGCTGTTAATATGAATTAGAAATAAGTAGGGCCCCAAGACTGAGCCCTGTGGCACCCCACTTGAGATGATGGAGGAGCTAGAAAGATGATTATCAATCAAAACCTGCTGTACACTGCCACAAAGAAAATCAGCCACCCAAGCGAATACTTCGTATTGGACTCCATACTGTTTCAGAACTGTCAGTAACTTGCGATGACTTATTGTATCAAACGCTTTTACGAAATCGATATATACTACGTCCACTTGACAATGATCGTTAATCGCTGTTGTCCATTCATTCAGTGTCAGAAGTAGTTGAGTGCATGGTGATCTGCCTCGGATGAAACCATGCTGGTTGAATATAGTAACCATCTGTAGTAACCATCATATAGTAAACCATCTGTAATGCCAATAACCAATCATAATGTAAACCATCAGAACGACATTTCAAAAATGGAGCTACTGTTTCTTGCGAGTGAAAGCTAATACATCAACCGAGGCCTTCAAATACCGCTTGAAATACTGCATCTGCATTCTATACAACTGATCTTGTTCGTCATTCTTGCAGATCATTCATGAAAAAATTAGACATAATATGATTTCACTGATGTTGCATCAAAACTGAAAAGAACAAACCAATGATTCTCCCTACATAATTAATAAGAAATTAGAAGTGTTTTGATAATTTGGTGGTAGTCTAGATCCATGCTAGGAGGATTGATACACTTTTACTCATGGCATGATTCTGAAAAAATTCAGATGTAAACCTTAATTTTTTGAACCCTGAACTCCCACACTATATCTGCACATATTTCCGGTTCATTTATACTTCTAAAAATCGATACTAACACCAACACTGGGAACAGAAAACTCAAAACATAAGCTTGCTTCATGTCAGTCTAATTCGCCTAGATATTCTTATGTTTGTCAACAAACCTCATCAAGGATCGCGATAATTAGTGTCACTAGAAGCTGAATTCAACGGCATCCTTTTGAGTAGAAAGGAAATTTAGTTAGCTTTGGTACATCAGTAGATGACATGCGATGTCTTTCAACTTTGGTCTGTCTGGTGAATCAATGGAAGAGGTTCGATGAATTGAATGGATACATTCCCACTGATTCCAACTTCCTGTATTATATTTCAGGTATACAGTAAATCAACAGCAATAACGAATAAAATGATAAAAAAGACTCATACAGCAGATATGTTCATGCAACTTCCAGGCAAAATTGGAACATAAAATCAGGAACAGCCTAATCAGAAGAGTAATCAAAATCTGAAGCAAGGAAAGGAAGTTGAAAAAATGAGTGACAATACTAGGGGAAGATTTTAAATTTAATGGAGGCAACAAATATTTTTTAAATACATGCAGCAGAAATGCAAAGAACAAATTGATGTCAACAAATACGGCAAATACAAAATTGAACGAACGAAAGAATTGTGTTCAAATTTTCCTGATTAAAGCGAAGAATTAAAACAGCAGTTGAAAAGATTTAACACAACTGTTAGACAAAATAGAAAGAAAAAATGCAGAATCTGTTGGCAAGAAAGAGAACGGTAGGTACTCAATTCCTTGCAGAAATTGCAAAAGAACAGCACATAAAATATCAATTTAAATTTGTTTTCATACTCGCACAATCAAAAAACGCAATACGTGATCATGGACTTTTTGTTTAATTTATTGTCTTTTTAGTCTTCTGAATTATTTAGTTGCATATCTTGGCAATGTGCATGCATAAATTTAATAAATACAATATAATCACTTTCGATTGATACAGGAATAATATCATTTTACTTGAACATATTTGGCGTTTACTCGTGGTTTACTGTCCACAAGAAATGCAGCATGAACATTTATGACCACTAACAAGAAACTTCCCTTGCCTTTTTTTCGATTGGTTAGACGTATTTTCCTACTTTTTTACTCAGGTCGAAAACTGGTCTCACGGGTTCAAGAGGCTAAGCAATGGCGTGCTTTGAATACACTTTCATTCCAAAAATCAGTGATCAACACTTCAGTGAACTCAGAACGTTGTAGATTCCCGGTTATGACAGATTTGTAGGCAGGTATTGTATGAAAGCATCATTAAATGTATTTCTGAATTCATAATTCCAGATTAAAGCATGGAATTTAGCAGATTTGATCGACGTCAAAATTGGTATAAACAAGCAACATGGTTTAAGACTCGCCTCATCGGGCTGCATGCGAGGTAAAGTACATCGAGAAGAAACCATCTGTGGAATAGAATCAAGAAGAGGAAGCATATTTTGCAAGCAAGGATCGATGCTAATAAAATAATGATGATTTTCTCAAGTAACCTAGCAATGATCAGTTAGACAAAGTCAACACAAATATTAGGCCCAATAAAGCCTGACACATCCCCGTGATGGCATCTGTTCATATTTGATAACAATGATCCCTTCCATCAACGCTGTTGTTGTTCCTGTGTTAAAAGAAGTTTTTAATTAATATAGCGTTTAAATTCACTGACTCGATTTCAATTGATCGTAGTAGCTATACATATATTGAAACAGTGAGTTAGTAGGTCTCACATAAAAAGCTACTGAAGCCTTACATGATTATCACTTACAGAAATAATAAGCCAACGTTACGAAAATACTTTGTTATATGAGAGCATAGTACTACACGAATATAATTGAAGATGAAATCTGTAACAGTACAATAAAACAAGCAATTGATGGAGGTTTTGTTTACAATATCAGAATTCATCAAGTGATAAATGAAAATACAAGGCAAAAAAGTGAAGTCGAGTAATCAGAAATTATTCAGACACTGTAGTTGGGTGTAAACAATGAGACCTTATAAGAAAGGTGACATATCCAGGGTATTGAGAATGTCACGCGCATGTACCTGCAAAGCAATGTTAAGAAGTCGCAGCGAGCAAATAGAAATAGCCTATCAAACCAGTTGACCATGACTCATTGGCAATGTGTTGAGAACCGACTTGACAAATTTTGGAGAGATTTCACTGTACTCAACATATCCATAGTCAATCATCCTTCTAAAGCCTAACCTACTACATATAACTAGTCCATGAGTTAACACAATCTGTGAGAATATAGACAATATACACTGTGCAGTGCTATTAATAGATAACTTGAAGAATTTCTCTCTGCAGTGTTTCTTTCACCAAATTCTGATACGATGAATTCCGCTGAAAGCGAATTAAATCAAAATTTTAATAACTTATTGGTTGAAATTCGTGCATGTTGGACATGGCCATCCTGTCTTCGTCTCTGCCAATATCTGCCACATGTCGACAACTTTGTATTTTGATCAATTAGAAACATGTCTATACTTTTCTAAATATTCGCTTATTGATATTTAGTATCCTTACTTGTTCTGGTGCCAACTCCTTATGGAAATGCCGTACGGTGGATGAGTGATAGATTGCCGCCCCATTCAGTCTACTCTGTGCCTCCATTGGTCCGGCTTCATCGCCTTTTACATCCACGCATCTTTCCCCGTCATCCTCTAGACCCGGAATTTGACCATCACTGGACGATCGAACCATCCGCCGTTTGAATCACCGTCACTCCCTCCGCCCAGTGACTCCATACTGCGTGAAGTTGACACACCAGGACTCGAACCTCTTCTTCGACCTTCTCGAGGAGTCTCCAGGACCTCTGATTCGTTGAGATCAGGTGGACGACCATTGACAATCTCGTAGAGAGTGGTTAGAAGCTGATTGCTCCAATACAGATCGCAGTATCGCTCCCTAATGGCACTACTGAATGTGGCCCATTTCAAGTTGACAAGAGAAATGATGTATTCAGCTGCAAAAAGGAGCAATTTGTATTATGTCAGGAGATCAAATGCTATCTACAGCAACTTTCTAGATGAGAATCAATCTTTACGGACATTTGTGATAGCTCCTTGAATCATCAATAAAACATCGCGACTGGAAGCGAAAACTGTTTCGCTGAAATGCGAGTTCGAATGCTGAAATTCGAATAATTATCTCGACATTAAGCAAGGACAGCAGTCATCTTTACTGCATTTGAAATCAGGTTGGAAGTTTAATGCTCTCACGAAAGAAATGAATTATTTATGACTCTGTGCTAGTTCACATGTTTATATATATACATATTTTTTATGCTCATTGGTAGGAAAACAGCTCCAGTAGAACAAAAATTCGAAGGTGTCACAAGTAGCGAGCGATTGGTACTTAAAAATAGTGAACCTCAAATATTTACGATTAACACAGGATCGTAGGAATACATCAATCATGTTTGGCTCTGATTTTTTTTTCATATGAAATTTACCAAATGGAATGGATTATTCACACCAGTCAGTTCCTCATCCTCATGAGATCTAAATTTATCGTCTGTGCACGGTTGAAGTCGTGATAGCGTTATATGGTTAGTCGGAATTCAGAGTAGAATCAACAGTGCGATCAATGAAAAAAGGGACTTCATGCATTTATGATGAGGTCTACCTTATTCCATCGACATTTCAAATATCCAGTCTAGTAGTCTGGGAACACAACGAGTTTCTGCAAGGAACGAGGCCGAAAATGAGACTTCAACAGAATGATGTATACCTTATGCAAAATGTCTGTGTTTGCCGACATTAGGAGGCTTACCATATCTTAATGTGTTGTCCTTCATAGATAAATTCTCATGAACATGATGAGAAATGACGTAAAGACATTCCATGTCAAAAAATTTGGCTCTTGAGTTTATACTTTTCAAATAATAGGATGAAACATCATTAGAAATATTTCATTTATAGCTAAAAAACTGCAATCTGTGTCCCATTGGATTAACATGTGTTTTCCTTTTATGCTGTCTGACAATAAGAGGAATCAAGCAAAACTCGAAAGACGTGCAGATTCGTAGTAGCCATAGGGTGTATATCATTCTGTGAAAGTCTCATTTTCGGCCTCATTCCCTGCAGAAACTCGTTCTGACTGACGGACTGTAAGTCTAGACCACAAACATGACCGGTTCATTTCTGTGACCCACAGCATGAAACTGGAGTTCAATTATATAGGTATTCGCTCCTCAAATGTCAGTTAAAATGCTGAACTTGGATTACACTGTACTAGTTTTCAATAATGAATCTTATCAGGCCTGCCCTCTCTTCGAAAGTAGTAATTCCTTCGGTGGTTTTAAATATGCCACTTAATGAAAAACAAACATCTGATTTTCAATGAATGAGCACAGCACTTTATAACTTTACAAATATGATCTGTAAAAGCATATCATAATCATCTATTGCGAGAGATAAAGAAAATCAGATGCTTTGAAAAAACTTATTATTCAAGATTTTAGTAATGCCAAATTTAAAATGTATTTTTGAGTATTTTCCTGACGACTGGAAAATCTTTGCATATGTTCAAGTTGACTTCCTTTATAGTGCCATTTGAGACTACTATGTTCCTAGAAGTTCCCTTCGCAGAGTTACTGCTACATAAGCCTCTTTAAAAGAAAAATTCCAGGTTTCAAACACATTAACCATGTTTTGAGCTGTACAGTAGAGCCTACTCTATCACAAAATTCAATGTTCTCGATGCAAACCATTTTTGCATCATAATCAACTTATTGACTGAGGGAAATTTATAAAAATAATTTACAAAAACAGCAGCATTAGCCTAGTATCACTCCCTGATGAAGATCGAGGTCCAGGTTTGCTCACAGTTTTAACTTTTCTTTTACTGACATTATACAATGCAAGGAGAGTACAGCAAACGTGCTTTCTGAAGTGAATTGATCTTTTGCTCTATATATTATTTTCAATTGATTCGAGTTCTGATCGAAAGTAGAGACAATTTTAAGTGCACATAAGAAAATCAAATTTCTTAAACCTGATGTACATAATAGAAGCATCAGAAGAACTTATCTCTCAAAGCATGAATGAAACACTGAAGTCTTATCAAAATACTTTGACGTAATAATAAATATTTGCTCCACACACAACTCAATCCAAGAAATCACAGTGAGAAGTCTGAACATGTATCAATGAAGCGAGATTAATTCACATATAAAGGACCAAAACACATCAGAAATGATTTGTATGAAGCATCATGAATAAACAAAATGTAAAAATGCTTTACAATTTTGCATCAGATCGTGAATCAATACTGGACAGTTTCCCATCTCTGTTGGCTATCAATGACAAAATCTAAGTTGACAAAAGATACAAAGAGAAAGACACTTAGCAGTTCGAGGAAAAATATCTTGCTTCTACATTTTGTAATAGCAAAATCTTGGAAAATCCAAGTCAATAATCAACAATAGTCAATAGTCAACGAATATGTAAATATGTACAAAGTGTTAATGCATTTCGCTTAGCACCATGGCCATCATAAAGATAGTGAACTGAGGCAAACAAAGATAGTTGATTGTTTGAGTTGATGCTTAAAAACAGCTTTCGTCTCTCCTTGAAATTTATTGACCAGATTAATAATAATAAGTAATAATAATAATACTCTAGAGTTGGTTTTAGCGAATTACCCCCTGAGGAAGAGCGAACGCTCGAAACGCGTAGGGGTTGTACATATCTTTTAATTAATTATTTTAATCTGGTCAATAAATTTCAAGGAGAGACGAAAGCTGTTTTTAAAGCAAATCAACTCAAGTATTGAAGAAACCTCCTGTTTGCGAGTCCATCCTGTATAGTTGATTGATTGAAGAATAAATAAAAATCTTGGAATACTTTAATTAATTGATATGACGAATATAATAATGATACGTGGGATTTTTAGAAGACAACACGTGCGTGAGATTGACGAAAGGCTATAGTCCAAATGCAGCTTAGGAAATTCAACAGTCATGGGCTGACGTAATCTTTGGATGATAGTTGGCTCATTGGAAAGATTATGAGAGTGCATGAATTTCATGATGTGAAAGTACATTTCGATTTTCTTTCATAGTGACATTTATCGTAAGCCATCTGACACCTTTGAATGATGTACCATTTCATTCAGTTAATAAAGGACAATTATCTCTTTTCAGACTGGCAAAATGTGTAAGACACTTTGCTTCAATCGTGGATGATCTGATTTGCAAGATATGCTTGAATTTGAAAATCATCTCACCATGCTAATAAAGCTGACCGAAAATCTAATTCAATGTCAATGAAAACAAATCTATCCTTTGCCAACTCTAATACACATGACTGTACACACTTCCTTGATGTCACTAACCCCGGGTCGGAAGATCTCCTGTGCTGTGCTAAATAAATGGCCGCATATAAATTTAACTAACAGTCGAGTTCATATTCAACTGGAAAATAAGCAACTTTACAAATATCTTCTTCAGACTAAGTTTAACAACGGGTGAATCCATTCATTCTTCTTATGAATTTCATCAAAGGACTTGATAGCTCTGACGTACTAGGACTATATAGCAAGTGTCGTCGTCACTGCAGGAGGCGGTTGGGAATTGTCATAATTTTGACCATATAAATTTAGAGTGAGATAACTCCAGAATATAATTTGTGGTAATCAGCAAATGGAAAACTTTTTGGTGAAACATCGCCAGAATGCGCTTCCATCGAAATATTTTGAGTGAAGTTTTACCCAAGGTATTCGCGGCGATATCTTTATAAAAAAGGTCAATGTCATTCGTAATGATCTTTTACAAAAAAGGCTCGTCAGACGAATATAACTTGGGTCGAAACAAGGTCTACGCAGGATGAGTCCCCCTAATGCTTTAGTGAGAGTTTTTCTGAACTAACCACGGTGACTTTTATGCTGCTATCAATGAAAATGGTATTAAAAGTTGTGATCTTGATCCTTCTCCTTACACGAACATTCCTTCTTTTGTCGGATATTTTCTCCACTATTTTGGTCAACATCATTAATGACTCATTGAAGATAGGCTTGGTATCTGATGTGTTGAAGGTTGCACATGTGAAACCTCGCCTGAAGCACTGTAATCTGAGCCATGATGAGCTGTGCAAGTATCGACCTATATCAAATATATTACACATGTCTAAATTATTGGAGCCAGTAGGTCTCTCACAGCGTCACGATCATTTAAAGCGGAATAATTTGTATAATACATATCAATCGGCTTATCACAGTAATCACAGCACTGAAACTGCTCTGAATTATATGTTATTGTTAAACGACCTGTTCACTGCTGCTGATTCTGGAAAAGTGACCGTTTTTTGTCTCCTCAGACCTCACCTCTGCATTTGATACCATGGTACCATAGTACCATCCATTAAGTTACTATCTCGGGGTGGTCGAGCGTTCAGCTTCAATGGCCCTACACTATGGAATCGCATCCCTCAAGATATTATAAATGCAACCAGTTCGTTGACTTTTAAGCGTTGCTGGAGGAAGATTATGATAAACAAAGTTTTATCTTGATTTTTTATTTCATTTTTCTTGTGACTTGCATTTTTGTATACGATGTGTGCGCTGTGAGCCTCTTTTGGGTACATCGCTGTATAAATACAGTCAAATAGATAAATAGATAAAAATACCACAAATAAAAAGGGCGGCTACTACTTTTGCCGTTTCGTTCATGATAGAACTAATCAGCAGATTCACAAACTTAAAGACAAATGCCATATAACCGCTAATCCTACTAGTAAACCAAATAAATATTTATCTAGTGCCCTGAATAACAAAAAAAATCAAAAAACAAGAAAGTTACAATTTTTTCCTTCTCAATGATTAATACTGGTATTGTTGCAATGACCGCCTTATTTTGTCCATGTATTTAGCTGCAAATTATATACAGATTGGTGCAGATATTTACATCGGCAAAAGTAGCTGCCCTTTTCATTTGTGGTGTGCTGAATATGGCAACAAAATCAGTGCTCTTTCTGATCATTTGATTCACAGACATCCAGCTCGCAATGGTTCTATTGATAGCTTTCATGTACAAATGTTTTTATAAATGCAGTGATCCTGTCGATACTGCACTGTCTGAAGCTCGCCAAATCAGAATGCTAGAACCTAAGATGAAGAGAAGAGATGACATGACTGAATTCTAGTTTGATGTGTGCTATCAGTTCCATGTGGTATGTACTTGGTATGTAAAATAAAATGTGTCATGTCAGTATGTGCTCATGTAAACATTTCCTGAAATGCCTTGAAGTCCGAACTACCGGCACCAAATGAACCAATAATCGCCACTTGATGCCTTATCTTCTGGAGGTATCCTACTGTAAACCTACACGGTTTAAATTATGGTAGCTCTTATAGCAAACACATTTAATGAATTGCTGGCTTCTGTTTTGCAAGGTACTTTAGATATTCACCAACCTAAATATTCTGAAATTGAGGATAAACATCGTTGCAATAAAACTAAGAATCAAAATCTTTGATAAACACCATGCTTAAATACTCGTATATTTGAGCAATTGAATGAATTTAAACTTCTTTAAAGATGGAAATTATATTAAATCAAGTAACATAGGATGAAGAACAGATTGCAGAAAAAGATGTTAAGTTAGAATTTTGGAGATGTAAATGCTTGATTGGATTTCCTTACCCTCGACTTCAACATTATTTGAACTCAGTCCGTGGCTCGAAAATTGAAGCCTATGTTCAATTACGATTTACACCGAATGCTATGAGAGATTCTCATGAATTTACGTTGATAATTAAACTGCTTCTCGCACAGAAGATAATACCCTAACATGCGAGCATTAGAATTATGGCGACGCACCAATAGTTACAGGGTCTAATATCGGCTGACCGTTAGTCCTGTGTGGCAGTTGAATGACAATGATAGTTAGCCATTGAGTAACAGATAGTACAGAGAAGCGTATGAATATAATGACTCATGAGAGTTAGTCAAGAATTTCAACTATAAATTACCTGGATTCCCGTCGCCTGCAAGATAAACAAGTAATTTGCGTACCATTCCTGTTCCCGGATAAAAGAAGTTCAAGAATCTCGAAATGATCGGCTCTGGCAATATTTCAGGAATGAAAATACAGTTAATTGTCAAATGTTCAACTTTCTTCATCAATGAAAGCGCATGCACTGAAAAACGTGATTAAATTTTACAAGTGGTCGGTCTTAAAAGTAAAATGAAATCATCATTAATAAAATGCACAGAAAAGTCAGCATGGATCAAAATATTAGAAGTTGGAAGTCAAGTCACGTCAAAGGAAATACGGGAATATCACGCTACTTACAAAAAGACAGTAGAATCACATACTCATCTATCTATTTGTAAGGGATGGGATCCCTAATTCTTCCGAATCAGCACAGCCCCCATGGCACAGGTTGATGTGTCATGTTCTGCACTCAAACTGTGCGCCACTCTGTTCTCTCCTCTGGCATTGCTGAATGCCAAGTAGAATGCTCTTTTATAACATGCTCATGACGGACTGTGGAAGTAGTGCTGATTACATAGAACTAAATTTTAAGAGCGAGACAGACGTACCTAGCCGTCCAATTCTGTGGTTGATTCAGATAAAATATATCCACCAGTCAGTTCAGCGTCATCAATTACGAATCCTAGATAGATGAGTGTGCATGTGACTTGCCACTGCCTTTTGTGTAAGAAACGTGATATTCTCGCACTTCCTTTGTCGTGACTAGATTTATTCACTTACTTCCATTCCGATTCCACGAATTTTGTCTTTGATGATTCTTTATATGAGTTCCACAAAATCTGATTTGCTGATTGTTTTGATCACGTTTGTCAGTGCATGTGTTTTCATAGAAGAAAAAAATCTGACGGTCAGCTATTAACAGCATTTTCATTCCTGAAACATCACTCGACGCAATCTTTTTGAGATGGAGCGGCTAGCACTTCTCAAATGTACAGTTCAAGAAAAGTAACATTTGACCGGGAAGAAAGTTGCATTATAAATCATGTTACATTCATAAACATTTTGAGTCTTGCTTGAAAGCAAAATCTGCACAAAACAAAGCCTGCCTCTCCTTATAATCTACCACTGATTTGAATACAGCAGCAAAGTGCTTCTCAATTTTTCATCATTATGCAACATAGCGGCCATTTTCCTCTATATAGCTGCGACCATAGAGTAGGTACATTAGGTAGAGTAGCGACTCAGCATTCATCAAATCCCCAATGTGTATACAGTTTCGCTTTCATTCCATGAACATGAGTCGGGACCATGGTACCACCTGTTAGAAATGCAAATTTTTACACTTTTGCAGAAATTTACACGAATTTGGCTGATAATGATAGCAGTACAGAAAAAAGAGTGGTATTCCACAAATCCTCCATGCCATGACAACTTGAAGAGATAATAGTTTGTTAAATTAGCAGTTCGATGGGTTACCATTACTAAAAGCTCAGCTTTATGTAATTAAGATTATTTTCTTACGCTTGATTACATCACAAAAATACCTGCCACTGAAAGAACAAAGCATCATAATCATAGAAACTGATCATAATAAATTTTAAAAGATGCAATTGGGTCCACATTACTATTACTAACTCAGATTTAAGAAATGACGCCAATTGTGAATCATAAAATCATGCCACTGAAAATTGAATTAAAAACATGACATCTCAGCCAAGAATTTCTCAACATTCCCTTGAAGACTTGCAGGGAATTGCATTACAATGCAGTTCATGAAATTTCCTAGATCATCAGCTTAATTTCCGCTTAATTAAGATGCTTGTTGGCAAATATTCAATCCTTTTGATGTCTATTGTGATGATTGTGATGATCCACATGATTGTGTCATACTACTTATAAAGCGGCTTCATGTTGGCAGTTTAAAAACTGCTAAAATATTTTTTTGACTGCAGGAGCGTAATCTCCGTAAAAAACTGAATATTTTCATATATAAATTTTCACTGTATACAGACACTTTTGAGTCGACACTCTACCTATATATACTTACTCTATGGCTGCGACATAACCTCGATATATTGCAATCTTCTACTTTCATGCGCTGATGGAATTAATTGATTATCGCAGTTTTTACATGTAGAACTGCAGCGAGTGAAACGATTGAATTTGTAGTCGGAAATACGGAAGATTCATGTCATTACAAGGGCAATTTTCATTCATTTCACTATCAACTCTCAGTCAACAAGATAGCTGTGACTCAGCAAGTTGCAATCTCTTAGTTTTACCAATGCTTACATATGCAGGCACCGTAAAACGTTTAGCACCAAGTCAGGAAAAATGATGTTTTTGATTTAGATGAGTAAATATTTGCTACATCGCGAATAATTTAGAGCAGTTTGTACTTAGAGTCATTTGCACTAATTCGAATGCTATATTTCACAATATCATTCATAATCAAACTAAAAATCACATGTTAGAAGAATTTTTATAACAAGGAGAAGTTATTTTTGGAAAAAATCTAGAATTTAGGATATAATGCTAATACCTTATAATTCAAACTTGTGCTCATAAGGAAAAATGATTACTGTGTGAAACCTAATTTATTTTAATAAAGGGATAAAGTGTTATGAAGAAACAAGCGATCCGTCAATGAAAATGTTTCGCTCAGCATCTCATCGTATAGCCCCTTGTTTTAAATGACCTCGCCCCCCCCCCCCCCCCCCCCCCCCCCCCCCCCCCCCCCCCCCCCCCCCCCCCCCCCCCCCCCCCCCCCCCCCCCCCCCCCCCCACCCCCCCCCCCCCCCCCCCCCCCCCCCCCCCCCCCCCCCCCCCCCCCCCCCCCCCCCCCCCCCCCCCCCCCCCCCCCCCCCCCCCCCCCCCCCCCCCCCCCCACCCCCCCCCCCCCCCCCCCCCCCCCCCCCCCCCCCCCCCCCCCCCCCCCCCCCCCCCCCCCCCCCCCCCCCCCCCCCCCCCCCCCCCCCCCCCCCCCCCACCCCCCCCCCCCCCCCCCCCCCCCCCCCCCCCCCCCCCCCCCCCCCCCCCCCCCCCCCCCCCCCCCCCCCCACCCCCCCCCCCCCCCCCCCCCCCCCCCCCCCCCCCCCCCCCCCCCCCCCCCCCCCCCCCCCCCCCCCCCCCCCCCCCCCCCCCCCCCCCCCCCCCCCCCCCCCCCCCCCCCCCCCCCCCCCCCCCCCCCCCCCCCCCCCCCCCCCCCCCCCCCCCCCCCCCCCCCCCCCCACCCCCCCCCCCCCCCCCCCCCCCCCCCCCCCCCCCCCCCCCCCCCCCCCCCCCCCCCCCCCCCCCCCCCCCCCCCCCCCCCCCCCCCCCCCCCCCCCCCCCCCACCCCCCCCCCCCCCCCCCCCCCCCCCCCCCCCCCCCCCCCCCCCCCCCCCCCCCCCCCCCCCCCCCCCCCCCCCCCCCCCCCCCCCCCCCCCCCCCCCCCCCCCCCCCCCCCCCCCCCCCCCCCCCCCCCCCCCCCCCCCCCCCCCCCCCCCCCCCCCCCCCCCCCCCCCCCCCCCCCCCCCCCCCCCCCCCCCCCCCCCCCCCCCCCCCCCCCCCCCCCCCCCCCCCCCCCCCCCCCCCCCCCCCCCCCCCCCCCCCCCCCCCCCCCCCCCCCCCCCCCCCCCCCCCCCCCCCCCCCCCCCCCCCCCCCCCCCCCCCCCCCCCCCCCCCCCCCCCCCCCCCCCCCCCCCCCCCCCCCCCCCCCCCCCCCCCCCCCCCCCCCCCCCCCCCCCCCCCCCCCCCCCCCCCCCCCCCCCCCCCCCCCCCCCACCCCCCCCCCCCCCCCCCCCCCCCCCCCCCCCCCCCCCCCCCCCCCCCCCCCCCCCCCCCCCCCCCCCCCCCCCCCCCCCCCCCCCCCCCCCCCCCCCCCCCCCCCCCCCCCCCC
>CAJQUW010004700.1:0-66191 GCA_907163375.1 Prostheceraeus crozeri | reverse complement strand
AAGACCATATTGCAATATGGTCATTAGGGTATTTTTATTACAATTTTCGTGTACTACAGTGATATCAATTATAATCAACAAAAAGTAGCAATGATATGAATGTTTTCATTTTTTATCCTGAAGAGAGCAAAAATCTTTGTAAAGGAAGCAACACTGAGATGAATCGATGATGATAAATGTACGATGAAAATTTCGCAAACGAAAAATACAAAAATTGCAATTTATATATTGCATCATTTTATTGCAATTATCGTGTAAAATGACAATAAATTACAATTAACGCATAAAATCATATATAAATTGCAATGTTTCCGCAATTCTGTCCACTAGTGTTACATCAGCAGAAATTATGCCAATATGTGTTGTTTACTAAATGATATCAATCAAGTAAATAATATATTTCTCTTAATTGTAATATTTCATACTTAACAACTTTTTTAAACTTTCCAAATTTATGTTAATTTTTGGCCTCACAATTTTTATTATTAAGGCCATTTTCATCAAAAAAAAAAACGTAATCTTACCTTATCTTCACATAAAATCGGTACCGGTAGTGCGTCTACTTAATTTTCATGTTTCTAACATTTTCTCCCATTACGACTCTACATGCATATAATTGTAGCTTAGCCCACTATTGCATACATATTAGGTAGTATGAGTGGAAAAAACGGAGGTGATTGAAACAATAATTAACTCAAATGTACATGTAGCTGTGGAAACATCTACCAGTATTCATGGTGAGTGATGACTACATGTAATTGCTACACACAAAAAATAGGATCATAAATGTTGCGTGTTACTCCGAAGGAACAACACACTATCAACAATATCAGGCCTTAGTCTGGATTCGAAGGTCACTCAGAAGCAGTTTTACACTAGAGAAAAGCCTCTCCACCGAAACTTCTGTTGTCGGCAATGAAGATAACAATTTGCTCGTGTCAATCAGAGCAGGTGTGACAAGTCTTCTCATATGATTGCTTCAAATACCCGGACATTGCCTTTAACCCGTTCCGAACTGAGCATGGTTGCCATCAGTTTCGTAAATTCTGTTGTTGGGTCTTCTTTTTTCAAATCTGAAAACGTACAATAGAAAAAAAATCATAAGATGATCTAGCCGTAACCGGTACATGCAACTACATATGAATGATCTTTCGGACATCAGAGACATATAACCAATTACAGTATAAATTCAGTAAATGCGCACATACGTATGTACGTATCTAATTTCTTTTTGCTTTCTTACCATTCGTTTTAAAAGTTGCTGCAGCGAGTGAATCCAGCTCATCCTCTAAGTCTTCCGCATCGACAATCCCCACTTCTTCTGTGGTGCTTCTGTTTGGTGATGATCACATGAGTTCATTTGTTGTTGTTTTCTGAGATGTAGCGCTACTCTCTCCACTACTTTTTGTACCTCTCTCTTGTTGGGCAGCATTTAATAGCAGACGCTATAACGCGGGTCACAACATGTTGCAGCACATATCAAATCGTCAGGAGAACCTTTAAAGAAAACAATATACATATATTGCAAAATTCAAAATACTTCAATATTCAGAGTAATAAAAGATAGTCTATAATTTATTATCTGAAAACATACATATACAAGCAGTCACAAGATAGCAGAAAAGTAAGTTAGCAGTCACAATTTCCCCAAAGAATTTGAAAACGACTACCCAATGAATAGAATGAAAATGAAGTAAATTATTCAATGAATTTTTGGTGGCTGGTATATTTCGATCTTTTGATTGATTTAGTTTGAGTAGCCGAGTAAGTCTATTATGCCTTCGTTGGAGCCCGTAAGAACGCCATTGTGTTCTTTGGGTGTAGCATATGTTTTTTTGAACAACATGATAGACAATTATTTTACATCTACATCTTTAAATAGTTCACAACAGGTAAAAGAGCTGGCATGATCGTAAATGTTAATCGAGTTTGTGTATGAGTACAATACATATGTATGCAACAGCTTCGTTTGTATCATTTATATATTCAGTTATAATTAGTTGAGTCCTTTTCAAAATTCAATCCACTATCTTTGTATCTACGTGTAATTCAATTTAAAAGAACAAAGTATATAATTACCTCCTCCCTTCGCATCATCGAAGCCACCATCTCCTTGGGAATGCTACCCGTCTTGCCTTGCCATGTGTCTTTTCACCTGTATCCATTCTTTCACAAATTCTCCTGGGCTAGTGTTCTGACTGAAAAATTGAGGAATATATTAGAATTATATAGAAATTTATGTCTTGCTCTCCTTGAACGTCATAGGGACATACATCTAAGTTAATGGTGCAGCTAAATACGAAACTATAATTTACGTATAGCGTATACCAGTATACATACATCGACAGATGCCAGAGCCACATGTACGTAGAAATGCCTATGCATGAGACATAGGCACAATAATCTAGAGTTTGTTTCTCATGTACATATAGTAGGTCTAGTACTTTCAATTATTAGGACCCACCTAAACTGCATTTCTGGTTGTCAAATTCAGAGTGGAACATGTAGACTAGAAAAAATCAATCGAAAAAGGAGTACTTTTTAGTGTTGTAAAAATTATACGGTTCAGTGTATAGGCCTACCAAAGATAATTAATGTTTGATGTGTACTATATAAAACTTACCTGTATGCGAATTGTTGCATCGTATGGAACTTTCAATAGTACGCTTATTTTCTCCAATTGATTCCACTCTTGGTTCGACAGGTACAGTTCGGATGAGGCCGCTGAATAGTCGAGTACAAAAGGTTTCAAATCTAACAATCTCTTTACCATGGAGTAGGTTGAGCCCCATCTGAAATACACATAAGGTACCAGTATATCTAATAGATTCTGTAATGTACTTCATTGGTTTAATTTTAATAATAATCTCACCTCGTTTCGACATCAATAATTGCTGAAAGATAGCCTTTGCTGGAAAGAGTTTGATTCAATTGTGGTGTGCGAAGCTTTCGGACAACACTTCTAACTTTGAGCAATAGATGTTGAGCGGACTTAGAAGATTTGAGGGAATCCTTCACTGCAAGCTGCAACGTATGAGCTCCACACCGAATATGATATAATACATTAGAGGCACCTTGAAAAATGTCATTTGGAAGAACATCCTCAATATCAGATTCCTCCTGTTCGTCTTCGATCTGAAATCAATTGATACTTGAGTACAAATTTCACAACTCACAACATTCTTAACAAACTACCAATATGCTTTGTTAATTTCATTATGGCATTTTCGTAATTCCTTTAAAGCTGAAGCGGTACTGAGTTTTTCTTGTTCACATGTAGCCTATGCATATAGTCTATACATAAACGGAACATCAAATATGATCTGATATGCTATGGTCCATAACCTATTCTTACGAAATATATTTGTCCGAAGCCGAACGTATAATAGTCCCCCAGAGATACCGTTCGTGGCCAAATTATATCTAATTAAGAACTCCAAAGTAAAGTTTCAAGTTTCATGTGATATGTTTGATGTTAGGCCTATTTACTTGTACTTTACTGATATCAGTAAGCAAGTACATGTTAAGTAGTACCGGTATTTATCATTATTTCCTTAGTACCAAATGTAACTTAAAGTATGTTTAAGATCCATTAATCCGAAATTTTATTTTCTCATATAATTTTATTGATGGAACTCAAGAAAACTAAGGAAGTACATGTAGGTGCTAATAAAATTATAACATAATTACATCATAAGACAGAAGATAAAGCTTTATCTTGAATTATGCAACAAAACTTTTCATCATATGCATGCACACATTCAAGATTCTACAAGGACTACACAAATAAATCGATTTGTAATTCTATCAAAAATTTATAATAGTTTTCGTATACCACATGTACAGTTTATCTAGATTCCTACACATATACGACACATGCATCCACATGTAACTTACAATTAGATCTACATGTACACTAGAAGAAGAAGAATATAATGGTAAAGTGATTCGTGCTAATGCGAAATTTCACATGTATATGTACAGTACATGTAATTAAGTTACGTTACAGTTTCGCAATTTTAATCGATAAACTTACTTCTTCTTGTAAAATGTTGACCATCCGTGTCATATTTGCGGCATTGTCGACGACAATTGCTAACACTTGCTCAATCGATAGATTAAATGAAGTCAGGGTTTTCTTCAGTAGATCCGCCGTACCAACCGCTGTGTGATCTAGATATTCAACCACGCCCAGGGTTTGTACACAACGGACGTATTCTCTAAAAAACAATTGAATTAAAGATTTATGATCAAGAATCACCAGAAAGTACTAGTCTCTCTCTCAAGTGATTCCAGTTTCTATTTTGTCGAACCACCAAAAGTAATTTCTCTATTAATTGTAGAAAAGTAAATTACATTACAAAACCTAACATATCGGTAAGTTGAAGGACTCATAATTCAAAAGAATGCAATCGGTAAGCTCAAAGAGTAAAATATTATTATTACAGTCATAATTCATAACAAGAAATAATTTGCCATAATTTCAATAAATGATATTTGCTAAAATATTATACATTTAGGCCAACTATAGGCCCAAAAACAATAATTTTTGAAACAGGCCTATGCGCGGAATATTATACTGTTCGACTCACTTTCGAAATCAGGAAGTTGGATATTTATTCCAAGATACGAAGACCGCTGACGAGTGACACCATCTAACTTAATGAAAAATACTCGGTTATGGAGATGAGATGACAACTTATCTCGAAGATTTTTTGCGGCATTGATGACAAGTCGTCTGATATTGTCCTTGTCAAGAGATACAGACAAAGACTTCGCGAGGGAGCCATTCAACTTCTGAAAAGCTGAAATGAAACCGTAAACAAAATTGACATACGTTTTAGAAATGCATACAAATAAGAAATGTAGGTTACGCCCAACGGTTTTGTAGGCATGTGGTATAAGAATCTTAAGTTATGTACACATTATAAATGAACAAACGATGTAAAATGGCAAAAGACTTAGGCCTAAATTGATCTCGACAACGTAATTTATGCTTACCTTCAGAATTTGAGAAAAAATTCAGGGGCACCAAATCTTTCACTACAAATTGAACTAGGATCCTTTCAAATTCATCTTTACTCATCGACATTGTGACTGTATGTTTCGTTGGTTTGAAATAACTAAAATAAAGATTATCAGATGAAAGTTAAAGTGTATCAAAAAATCTAGCCTATTCCTATATTGTACGCATTATAGACCTACTGTGGCCTTAAGAAATTGTATGGGCTGTATGTGTTCACATATACTGTAGTCTGTCGGCTATTTGAGTTTTGAATAAACCGTGCATAATTGATAATCAAGAACAGCCCCTCAATTTCTGACTAATGTAATAAACGCCGCGTTTATTAGAGAGAATACGGTATTTCACCTGTGATTTTATCATCTAAGATTTGATCTGTGATAAGTTTCTCTTCTGTGATTTAACCCAGTATGAAAAAGTTAGCAATAAGATCAGAACTAAGCCCTAGAGAACACTGTGAAAAGTTAACTGAAAGTGAAAACTGTCCAAATTTATATAAAAAAATACCACTCATAAAAATGCAAAAGCTAGCGTGGCAGTAACCATAGTTATCCCATAAATTAAACATTCTTGAGTATCCATTTCATATCATACTGTAAGTTATTGATTGTTATTGACAAATCTCAAAGCATGTTTTATTTATACCAAAAACATTTAGCGAAATATACAAAAATAAAAGCGGAGATCAATATCGAGTTTGGTCAGCACTCTCTGATTCGGTCTTTTTATGTATCTGAGATGGCAGTTTTATGCATGTCATCCTTATCAAAGAAATTATTACAGGTAGGTCCTACATATTGATCTGAAACGCTTTATTTTGAAAAATATCATAGATATTTCACAATCAATAAGCTTCGTAGATAATTGTATTGATATGTCTTGAGAATAAAGATAACTTAACGGAATGTAGTAATAATGTCACGCTAACTTTTGCATTTTTATGAGTGGTATATTATTTTATATAAATTTGGACAGTTTTCACTGTGTTCTCTAGGACGTTCTGTTGTATTCTCTTAGTATCATTCGTGTTACTGTTCAACTATCTACTGTATACCGTAAATATATTCAGTAACTGTACGTGATTCCATATACTCGTAAATGCGAGGCTTATAGTTATAATAAAATATAGTGTTAAAATATTAGGCTTAAGTTGTGATACATGCATTTACTACGTCAATTGAAAATATTCACAAGATTCGATAGGAAATTATCGTAAACACATACACTTAAATATCTTTGTCCTTAAATTATGTGAAACTAAAACAAAATTGACGTTGCTTATAGTAAGAATTGTAGTTTGATATAAATATATGAAGACTACATACCTTTTTATGTCTGTCTGTACATTGTCTTTTTTCTTTTTGGACTCATTGGCCGCCTCAGCCTCCACCTCTTTAAACTGTATTGGATGGTGCCGTTGTAAATGCCTCTTTAAATTAGAGGCATATGAGCCTGCTCCTCCTTTAATGCTTATTATTGTGCCACAACCATCGCCATTTGAATTACCGGTACTGCATATGCAGGTAAATCCATCTTTCTTCTGTTCAAAATATTCGTACACCTTTCCTCTTAGAGGTCTTTTTGGGGGAGCCATGTCACTACTCACTATGTCAGTTGAATTGAATGTGCAGAGAAACTTACCGTTCATATTTTTTATAAGTTAGATCGACCACACCTCTTTTGTGACCTCGGCTCGCATTCGCAGTCGTGTCTTATTCAAGTCGTTGACTTAGCGTTGGTTTTACAAAGTCATCGGGCAAACTGTTTGATCATGTTCGATTGCTATGTTTTTGACGTCAATGCATCTTCAAGGAGTGGCAGGCAGTGGCGGGATTCCCACAGAATAAAATTAAAGACAAATCATATCAGCGAATAGGTTCGTTCAAGATAGCACGGGAGAATGAAATAATTTGATTATCATGAGTGAAGGTCGATTCATATCTCGGGCGCAGCACGGCTATTAATCAAATTCGTTACTATTTTATCTTAGCTAGTCATCACAGACTGCTCAATGAATCACTCGAAAGAAAACAATAGCTTATAAGTAGAATACAATTACAAAGTATTATATCCTGTAAGAAAGAAGCGTACATGTAGGCAACATCATATACGTATTATCAATAATCGATCATTCGTCTGATTATAAATGTGTAATGTTCTGATAGCTATACGTCTATATCAAATCAATTGGAGGATAACAAATTATGTATAGTAGTAGCTAGAATGCTTGATGTAGGCTAATCAACTTGTTAAGTTATGTATAAAGTAAGTTATATTAATTGTATAAAATGATCAAATGATTATATATAATAAAGATATTTGTCTAGAATGTAGATTAATGTCGCTAGAGAAACTCGGAAGATAAAATGATGGAAAATATATTTTTGAAAATGCCATCTTTTATTGAGGCTACAACAATTTTACTACTAAGTCGGAGTCCGGAGTCCTATCATTTGATAGGACTCCGACTCCGGCCAAATGATAGGACTCCGGGGGACTCCGACTCCGACTCCGACTCCGAAACCCTGTTTAAAACAGTCACTAAACGTTTAGTCAATTTAAATCAGTTTCTATGAACTTCGTCACTTGTCGCATATAGCAAAATGCAATCGTTAATCCTGAAGCAAAATTGTTACAGATAAAAACATGCACAATTAAAAACATTCAAAACCAATCAAAACACGAAAATTTTGAATCATCAATTTATTTGCAATCAAAAAGTAAAGAGTTAATCACTAAATGTTTTCCTTCCTCTTCTTCCGATCCACTTCCCGGTTGTGTCACTGAAACGAAATGGATAAAGTCAATCAATTCGAAAAATTTGTTGTAATGCTCAGGGGAAGTTTTCTGAACGAAATGTCTGGTGCAGAATAAGCTTTTGTCATTTTCTGACATGTGTCGCATGATGTCTCTGATTAGATTGTTAAAGGCGTTGGTTACAAATGTACTTTGTCCCACTCTCTCTTCCTCTTCAAAGGCTTCCTGATTGAACTGATTCAGAAGCTGCTGCATTTTTTCAGAATCCATCATTCCAGGTACATTTGTAGTAGCTTCAGTCTGATGTGTTTGTTGATTTTCATCTGCTTCAAATGCAAAAGTGTGGGGAGTCTCAATATCCTCCTCCTCATCAGAGTCACTCATCCACATATCGTCCAGGTTTGTAAGTTCTAGATTGATGTTTAAGAAGACACTAAGTTTGTCGTCTTTTTCATCACTTTCTTTGCTTTCCGCATGGGACTCTCTGATTGGCGTGCAACCACTGCTTCCATAGTTCTTAGATTTACTTCTGCAGTGTTGCTATATAATCCGTGTTCCGAGAAGCATTGGAATATCAGAGGCTTGCTCCACTCATTATACGTTTCCAAGATTCTCATGGCAATGCGAATGGAGAAGCTATGGCCCTGTATCATAGCATCTATCCATTTTCGATTGTTTCTGTCTGAGATGTTTATAGCTCTGATTATGTCTCTGTTTCTTACTTGCGGCATAGTTTTAATTTGATACGAAACAACACAGTAGAAGTGAGCTGTGTCAGCTTGCAAAAGCCTAAGGTTTCTTGAGTCTCGATAGTCAAATTTTACTTTGAGATTTTCAGGCATGACAGATCCTATGCTTTTATCTTCCACTATGGGAACACAGTATTCAGTATATCGTCTTGATATTACTTTCCTCTGAAAATCAACATAGACTGAAAAGTCTGATCCTCTTTTGGCACCTTTTTCTACGTGAATTTCAAGTAAGAAATTGCTAATCAGATAAGGGATTTTAAGCACTTCATCAATTGTAGGACTTTCAATTCTGATGCAACGATCATCAAGATAAATGATTTTTAGTTTTACACCGTCAATTTGACCCACCCACACTCCGTATCCTGTGTACTTCCTCATTTCTGTTGAATACTTTTGTCTTACTGTATATATGCCAAATACTCCCTTTTTCACGTGTTTGAAAGAATTGAAATCAATTGTCACTCCGTCAGCTGTCGGTCTCATTTTCTGTACAGTTTGTGCAATCAATAAGAGTTTTTGGTCATCATTCGAACAACGAGAAATCAGGTCAATATCGATGTTCATTCTAGTTTTCAAAACTTGAAACATCAAATTCTTCTCAGTGTCTCTCTCTTTTGTGATTGTCAGCGGTAGGTTCTTTACCCTCCAAATGGCTACTTTCATCTCGTTGATTGTTGTTGAACTTGACGATTCTCTATCGGTGTCAGAGTCAATCGTTAGATGCATCTTCATTCCTGGCCACTGGCAATTTCTGCAGATGTCTTTTATAGTCTCTTCTGTGCTGCTATGCATTTTGGTGGGACCTGTGACCTCAACACTTCTTGATTTGGAACTCTGTGATTTGATAAATGCCACCAAACTTAAAATATCCGAGAAGGGGCTCTGTTCCACTGTTTCCTCAAACGTGTCTCTAATCCAAGAAAATCTTCTGCGATAGTTTTCCCACGAAATGGCAATCTCCGTCCTCGAGAAGTGTTTGTTTTGGTAGTCGAACCACTTAAGTGCACAAATGTCTGATAGATTTATAGAACTGATAGGTGCTTCTCTTAATATTCTGATGCTCAGGAAGCGGTTTTTCAATCTCAATGTAGACTGCGCTTGACTCTGAGACATTTCTTGAGATATTGATTCCAATGAGTCAAAAAAGTCACGTTCGGGGAAAAGCTCTCTTAGAAAGTCTTCATCGTTGGCCAACTCAAGGCTCTTCACTTTATCCTGAAGAGTGATCAAGCAGTGTTTCTCCTTACTGACGTCAAACTCTTTTTCTGTTTCGTCTGCATCTGTCTTAGATAGAGTGGTTAGCACTTTGAAGTCTGTACTTAAGCAAGGCTTGCTTAGTATGTAAATGGCAGAGGTATGAAGCTTAGCCTCATTTGAAAAATCCAGCGCTTTGGCCATCTGTATATTGCTGGCAACAAGCTTCAAACTTAGTAAAACCTCTTCTGATGATTCTGGCCTTCTGAATAAGAGCTCAGGATGATTATTGGCCTCGCTTCTGATGAGATCAGGTTGTAGATTGTTACTTGCAAGATACCTTTTGTATTTATGTAACTGACCCGTGTACAATTTCACCTGTATTGGAACAGTTGAGTTTTGTGTGTCTTCTTCAGTCAGTTCCTGTGCCTTGATAGCTGATATTTGAGTCTCTAATTTCTTGTTCAATTTACAAGCGATGTACAGTGCTTGTCTGTATCCGCCGATTCCACATGTGCTCTCTGATTCAAACAGGAACAATCCTAAGGACGGATGAGGAGTTTCATTCACCATTTTGAGAAGGTATTTGAGAAACAAGTCAACATTTAATCTAAGTCCAAGGTGTCCACAATGTGTCAAGAATTGAGCATATTGTGCAACTGAAATGGTTTTTAAACAGACTCCGTTCTTCAGCAAACTGGCTCTTTGATTCGAGAAGTGAGATAGTCTATCTTCGATTTTGATTTGCACAGGATACTGGGCTGAAACTAGCGAGTAGTTTATGATTGGTCTTAAAATAGAGTTTCTAACATGCCAATCAGAGTTGAATTCAAAAAGCCCAGTGGACGCTCCAACTGTACTCTTCTCTACACTAGATCGTGCACACCAATATGAAAGACTGTTTTCTCTTGCCTGCAAACAAATCTCTGCTTGAATTTTACTTTTGCATATTGTGGAATGTTCTGAGTCTTTTAGTTCTAAACAGAGAACAACACAGGAATCGTCTGAAGACTGCATGTGTAGTTCATAACTGGCTTTAACGTGCTCCGACTTCTCCATGATCTTTTTATTTAGATCCATCCAAGTCATCAAGGCACCGGTGTGCATCAAAGAAGATGTGTAATGCAGAATTCCCTGCATAAAATTTGATCTGTTCTTGATAAATCTGGAATTGAAGTCTGAAATATCATGTTCTGTTGAAGATCATTCATTGTTAGATGAAATAGGTAATAAAATAAAGCCACAAGAATTAAATATAGGAACAAATTTACTACATAATAAATTATTTTTACACGACAATACAATCACATTGAAACAAATTGTAAGTGATATTTATGTTAATGATCCACCTAATTCACTATGTAAGACAGCATTTATAGAAGGGTTCTTTATAGGAGATGGTTCTGCTGGAATCTATAATTATAAATCAGGCGTCAGATATTGTTGTACTTTAAATAACCAAGACCTTAACCTCTTAATTAAATTACAAACATATATTAATGAAGTTTATAACAATGATTGTAAAATATATGATACAATGAGATCATCTAGTGTATACAAACTTAATTTTCAAAATCCAAAACAATATGCTATATACTTAAGTGAACATTATTATAATCAGTTTAGAGAAAAACGTGTTCCTTGGTATGTTCTAAATGGTGAATATAATCTTAGATATTGGTTCTTTGTTGGGTTTTATGCAGCAGATGGGAGCAAATCTTTTTTTACAAGTAAATATGCAACTGTTTGTTTTACACAGAAAAATAAAGAAACCTTTAGTGGTTTATACAACTTGGCATCATCTCTAGGTATTAATTTGGTAGTAAGCGAAAGACAAGATAAACCATTGTGTTTTACTGCATGTCAAGTTAAAAATGATATTACCAAAAATGTTACCACTGTAAGATATTTAAATAATAAACCACAATATGTTTATGATATTGAAACAGAAGATGGCGCATTTAATTGTGGTTTTCCATTGATTGTAAAAAACACTGATTCAATATACATTTCTAATGAGCTCTTCAATAAATTAGATGCTGCTGGATATGTTGGTGGGGAATTGTGTCAAGGGAAAAATGATTATGGGAATGGCGGAATTATATGTGCAATGTTTATTGCCCCTAAAATAAAATATTGTATTACTGTAGATGAACAAGGGAGACTTAGTGAAAAGAAAACATTTAAAGGATATTCACAAAATAAAGTAAAAGTAGAAGATTATATACAATTATACTATGGTGAAACATTAACAACAACTGTTAATAAACCATGGAAAAGATCTTTAGAAAATGGTATTAGTATTCCTGATAAAAATAATAACACTGAAGAAAAAAGTTTTTCTGCCCAAATAAATCTTCTTAAACGTCAAGCACCTGATGCAAATGGTATTATGCTACCTTATAACGGAGAAGATATTCTAGCTGAAATATTTCAACGAATACAAAAAGAATGTAATATAATTGAATACATCGATAGTGAATTTACTGATAATGAAGACTTGGAAGAGGAATTATAGCTCTGTGATTATAGCCCCTCGAGGCGAAGGCTAGTCAGAGAACAAATGTTCGATTCAGAGTTTTACTCTGTGAACAAATGTTCTATAACTCTATCATGTGTTTTTTTATCAATATTGATTGTAATAAATCCATAATCGTTTGACCAAGCAATACTGCAAGATTGTTTAAAATCATCTTTATCTCTTATACATAAGTCTCTTAACAAATCACTTAGGTTTCTTGAATTAATTTCGAAAAGCATAAACATATTAGCATTCTTTCTAATAACGCTGCCATCTAGTGAATACATACATTGTGCCAAATAAAACACACTACAGTTATTGTGTCGACCTCTTGTAAAATAATTTCTCTGAACTGCCTGATCTTTGTTATTAACACAATCATCAAACACAACACAATGTTTTTTCGTTTTATTTAGTTTACTAGGATCTTGCATATTACCACTATCATCTATTAATTGTATCGTTATGTGTTTATTTCTATTGGGTTCTACTAGTTGTTTATTTTTCGCTGCTTCTTCACACCACGAACTTATTTCTTCTTCATACTCCGATTTTTCATATTCTTCAAACAGTGAAGCTATAGCTGATTTTGTAAGATTATTTTCAAAACCATATTTCAAAAATTGATAAATAGGTTGTTCTGCTGTTGTTGTGTAAATGATAAGATTGTTATAATCCAAAAATTTGGGTGTCGTGAGAATTTTGAATAATAGATACGTTTTCCCACAACCTGATCTTCCACAGATAACTGATAAAACTTTATTGGATAGGTTTGGGTGATGATTGAATTTCACTTTCCTGTTTAGTGGAGAATTTACAGAACTGCTTTCACTCATTTTAAAGTCAATATTTTGAATTAAACCTCTCGTAATAATAGACCTATCATAATCTCTTCACCTCCAAAATTAATTGCCTTTCCTTTCTCATCTGTTATTCTAATGGTAATGGAATTAATTGTTTTTCGTGTAACTGGAAAATATATTAATGATTTTGGGATTACATTCAAACTGTAACCAATCGGAACTGTAAATGCTGGATAACTGAAGATATTATTTGTTAGCTTTCCATTAACATAACCACCTTCTATAATATCACACTGAACGTTGATTGAATTTATTTCAGTTATTTTAGGTATATTTTCACTGATATGAAAACCTTGTGCATAGAGTTTCTTTTTAAATCCTAATAGTTTCGACAATGATCTATCATGATTAAAATCAACTTGATAATTTTCATCTAAAGTAAGAGAAAATTTATTTACTGCTGGTTCAACTGCGAAATGTAATTGTTTCTTGTCTTTAAATTGAATACCTAAATGTCGTTTTATTTCATTGGAAATAGATTCAACTTCATAAGATCCAGGAAGAAAAGTTAATTCTTTCCAAGTTTTACCTTTGTCATTTGAATACTTAAATCGGTCATTTACATCTTTGATAATATTTTGTATATTGTTAAATGTTGAAAAACTAGTTAATGCTACTTCATAATGTTTGTCTTGTTCTAAGTGAATAATAGGATCTACATGACAAGTATGCGATGAAGTAGTTGCTATAAATTTTAATGTCGTATTAAATTTTGATGAGGTTAAAATCTCGGTTAAATTTTCTAAATGCTTATTAATTTTTTCTAGTTCTGCCGAAGACATTTTTAACTAAATAATTTAGATATTCCTATATAGAGTTATGTCCTTCTTGCGCTGAGGGTCATAACATGATTAGATACGTTTTTGTAGACTTCTTCAGTTATAACGCCGTTTTTGAATAGTTTGTCTAAGATTGCATGTATTTCGTTAAAACTGGAGTTATGCCCTTGTTCTGCTGCAGTTACTAAAATATTTAATCTCGTTAGTAATTCTTGTGGGTCATCTGACAAAACTATAATGGGAGAAGCATAACCAGACGCTAGTGGATAATCAGCCGCTGTTGCATAAGTTCCCATTGGTGGGACACCCGTCGCTGTTGGAACCGATGCCATTGACAATAAGTGTACTAATTGTTTATAACATTTAAGAGTTTTTACTGCGTTAACTTTATCTAACATAGCTTTATATTTCAGTAGATCATCAGCATGATATTTATCTAACTCCGCTCCTCTTAATAAATCCACGAAATTTCTGTCTAAACTAAAGGGTGTTTTGTCTGGTGCATAAATTAAACCTCGAGAAGGACGTGGGAATATTTCCTTTCCGCCTAAGAAAAATCTAAGAGATGACTTTCCATCTATAAAAATTGTAGAATGTTCAAATAGCATAGATTTTGGTAATTTCTTATTTATATTTTCTTCTAGCAGACCATAATCATCTAATATAGTTTTCTGCACTGGATCAATCAGACCCATTTGTTTATCATGATTTGTACGTTCTTTCTTAATATCAGATTTAACTTGTTCAACTAATTGTATTTTGTCTTTCATATTAGATTCAACGCCAACTTGCAACATTCGATATTGTCTACGTTTTTCCTTCATAATATTTTTCTGTTTTATTAGTTCTTCTAGTTGTTTTATTTTTGCCTCATTTGTCTCATTGGTATTCATTATTTTATAATATAATATTTGAATTTTGTGGTATCATTGGTACACAGCAAAAACACTTTACTGATGCTCTAATGTTTTGTTTAATAAAGTTTTTATTTCTTCTAAAAAACATCATTATTATCTTTGCCTTGAGAAAACTTGTTTGGTATTTTATTTGCTTCTCTAGCTATTTGATCAAATTTTTCAATCTCATCTAACGTAATAACATTATCATCACAGACTCTCTGAAAGTAGTAATGAAGTTTATCATATACCTCTTTGACATGTACATGTTTCTTACTTAAGGATTTACGTTTCTTATTTATTAAAGACTTATCTATCATTGTTGCGAGTGAAGTTGTAAAAACACCTGTACCTGTTAAAGCAGTAGCAACAACAGGAATTGTAAGAACGCCAGATGAAATGACAATAGTGAGAGCACCTAAAGAAAATGTTAGCAATACTCCAACGCCTTGTGTCACATTCTTAACTATCGTCCATCTTTTTCTTAATTTATCATAATGATCTAGTCTAAGTAATAATTGGGATTCTTTATCTTTCATGTATCTGACTCTATCCCCAAGCAACCATGAAAGTGTTCTACACGTGCGGCGCACGTGTCTCATGAACGTGTCCTACACGTCGAAAGTGTCGCATCAGAGCACGTTCTAAACACGTGGTAGGAAAGTGCATACCACGTTCAGTTATCACGTTCAAAAAGTTTTCCCCACGTGCGGAGCACGTCAAAAAGCCACGTTAGTCAAATTTAGCACTAGCCCCCTACAGGCTTACATTTTATTACTATCTCTTATTTCTACCCCATTCTAGGTCAATTATGAAATTATTCAATGTACTAGTGCCTCTCATTTCTGTCGAAGTTATCAAATTAGGGAATATAGAATACTTGTTAAACATTTATCCTCAATCAAAAATGAATTCTACACTTCTCATCAACCTTGTCACTTTCTAATTCGCATTATAAAACTACTAATTACAGTTTACAATTATAGCTTTATTCGCGATCACCAATTCTTAGACCTGCAAACATTTAACATTTACATAAAAAATAAAAAAACATTGTTGTTCTACGTCATACTGCCACGAAATGTTCCAAGGATTTGCAGCTTATTATAGCATCACTGCAAAACCATAACATTCGGAGACAGTGACAAAAATGTGCAAGAAATCACTCACCTCTCAGAAACAAGTCCAGGCCTACACAGTGATCAAAAGATTCTCCCTCGCCATATGGACGAACTCGCTGAATTGATTTGGTTAAATCCATTCATACTTTCAGTATTGATTCTTGTGGCCGTGGGGCAGCGATTCTTTCTCTGAAATAGACAATAAAGATTTTGTTTTGTAAGCAAAAAAACATAAGTTTGCAAAACATCTTTCGAATGGCACAATTCGTTAACATTCATAGTATATTTTAAAAAGCAATTCACATCATTAAAACATTTACAGAGAATTTCAGAAAGTCTTTTTCTTAGATAATGAAACAGAGTTTTAAACAGATGATGGGACAATTCATAGGCACATCGATTTGTACTCAATTTGCATGATGACTTACATGGCACAACTAATCCACATACTGCCGACTGGTTCAAATTACTCTCATGTGACAATTTGTAGGAAATAAAAAACAGATTTTCGACAAATGGATGCACACATAATCATAACATACTGCATGCATAAAAGTCCAAAAATATTAAGAATTGTGTACACGCACGTATATATAAGAGTAGTCTCAGCAATAATTATTAAATTATTCCCGCGACTGGTGATCAATGTAATTTATCACATTCCAAGATTACAAAACATTCGGAGAATGTCAGCTTCTAATTATGATAAATTATCTTAAGCTTGAGGAAGCTATCTTACTCGGATAGAATTCAAGAGCGAAGAAATTCGCAACAAATTAATTGATATCAGATGACGCTATCGTTTTATTGACAACAAAATCATATTTCTTTTATTTTTGCAATTTCATGAAGCTTCAAAATTTAAATCAAATGATTTCGTGAAAATATAACTAATATACAGCATAATGCAGTTAATTCACTTCAAATTAGGCAATGAAAGGAGCATAAACATCTCACCTGCAGCTCTGGCAATTGATGATGTTAATCATCCAAAAACATTTGGTTGTCAGAATGCATCAAACTATTGTCTTGTCTCTCACGAGATGACACTCAAAGCCCTGGTTTTCAGCGACGAATGTAGGAGATAAAGTCAAGTCACTAAATGAGGTGAACCGAATCACAATATATTTTGTAAGACGACAAAAGCTTCGGTGACTTGAAAATACAAAATAAATGATCTGTAAATTGATTGTGGAGGTCGAATGTGGTTCGCGGATTTGAGTTCCTCTAAATGTCCAAATAAAAGACGGTGATCAAGGCGTCGTTCAAGAAAATTTGGTCTAAGTCGTAGACGTTTCACTAAAACCGTAATGCTAGATATGAATCACGTTCGATGCGCAGAGTAGCCAGGAATGAAATGAAGACCGTTTGCACGTTTCCTTTCTCGCTGTCATGTGATTATCAATGGTGACGCGCGCGCGTCGATTGAAGGTCAGTCGCTCAGGCGGGAGTGGGGAAATAATCTGTGCGCAGTTCTCCTCTATTCGGAAATGAAATGCGATGGGCATGCAATGACCGCTTTATCTTAATGCTGCGTAAACCATCGAAATAGCTCAGTCCATGCATCGAATTAGCACAGCCATAAAAAGCCTTATTGTATGATAATATCAAAATGCTGTAATTATAATATATTCCAAATGCAGTCGCAAAATTGTGATTCTTCAGATGCCAAGTATGAATCCTATTAATATAAGAGATGCATGGGTAGAAATTAATGATGAATCTTACTTTCGAAGATAAACATCAATTCAAAAACAAATCATGAGAGAGAGATGAAGGAAAGCTAGATTCAGAGACGTGAGGCGAGAAAAGAAATGAAGGAGGAAGATAAAGATGAGAATTGAAGGGAATTTATCAAGGAATAAGAAATAGAAGTAGAAAAAGGAGTGATGAGGAAAGAGAAGAATAAGAGGAAGATAACGGTGAGAAATGAGGAGACAGAGAAGAGAAGGAAGAAAATGAGGAGAAATCAAGAGAGGAGAGAGAGAGAGAAAGAAAAGACGAGAAATACTGAGAGAGAAGAAAAATGAGGAGAAAGATAAGAGGAGGAAAAAAGAAGAGAAATTATGACAGAGAAAAAGTATCAAGAGAAGTGAGGAGAGAGACAAAGTGATGGAATGAGCGAGATAAAAGAGATTGGAAATGAAAAAAGTTAGTCTGAAAGTTAATGCAATTAAAGTGGAAATGATTCATCATAGCGGGAACGTCATAATTTCTTAATTCATCGCAATTGTGGCTCGTTGATCATGTGTTTGGTCATGCGGATGTACATGGGCGGTCATTCTGACGTCTTTGATGTGAGGTCAGTGACATCCCGCTCTGGTCATATAGACGTCTCATGGTACGTGACATCAATATAGGACGACACTATGACGTCATATGTTTGCTGGGCACTTTCTTAAAAAATTGTGTTAATAGCAAGTGCACGACACGTGCGAGACGTGTTGCGAATTCACCAAAAATGGTGTGTTTTGACAACGTGTCACACACGTGGCCATCACGTCACGAATTCACTAAAAATATTGCGTGTTTTGACAACGTGTCACACACGTGGCCATCACGTCACGAATTCACCAAAGAATTGCGTGTTTTGACAACGTGTCACACACGTGGCCATCACGTCACGAATTCACCAAAAAATTGCGTGTTTTGACAACGTGTCACACACGTTGTCAACACGTGATGAATCCCCGGCCACGTTCGGACACGTTCGGAACGTTGCGGCCACGTTCCCTACACGTTTTGTGTTGCTTGGGTCTGCACACTTTGCTTTATCTATTTGTTCCAATATCGGATATAAAGGGGCTGATGGTTCTTTTGTTTTTTCATCTTCCATTGGTCATAAACATTTTTTCCTCATTTGTATTTTTATAAATTTAAGGCACTTTCCTCATTTGTATTTTTATAGTTCCATTCGTATCTATTTGGGAGTGTGATCCGGTTCCTGCGCCGGATCTCATACCTTGTACTACTACGAGGGCCATATTGGCATCTTGAAACCGCATCACAACCGCTTCTACAATGAAAACCGAAAACTGTTTGTTAATTTAATTCAGAAGTGCTTGCTAGTCTAGTTCACATGCATTCGGACTAAGATGGGACTAAGATTCGGACTTTTTCATTAATACAGTACGCGTACTTCAATAATTTTCTGTTACTTTACACATCTTTTTATTACGGATGCAAGTATGTAAGTAAGTATGTAACATACAGGTCTGGCAGAAAATATAGCATCACTCAATTTTTACCGATTGATTAACTTTTTCTAAATCGGGTTGAGCTTCTGCAGCACCAAAAGTTACTATATAGTAACTTTCTAAAAGATAATATCCAGGGCTATCTCTTGAGGGTACTTGATTTGAATAAGTCGGCATATTCAGGTCAGCGGAGGTCAATGAGCATAAAAGCATAATTTCCGGGAGAAACATAATACCGCGGAATATAGGAGGGTTGGCAAATATAAGTTTAGCGATTGAAATTAAAACCCAGAATTTTGGGTTCACTTGGGTTTTCTGTATTTTTGTAATTCAAATGACATCTATGTGCATGACATGACCTCATTCATTCTCTAAAAGAATAAAGACGTCTTATTACGGGCTATTATGTCTACAAAAGTCTTATAATTTAGAATGAAAACTACAGAGAAAGGAAAATTTTAGACGATCAGTCGATCACCTCGCAGATGCTTGCCCATTTTCCTGAAGCAATTATGTACGACTTTATTTAACAGTATACAAGATGTCTGTTCTCACGAACATTCACCCTCGACTATTTTTTTCAGAACAAGCGCGAAACTTCTTTTTCCACCAGATCCCTTCAAATTGAACTTCTTTTGAAGATCGTTGTGGAGGAGATAGTTAATGCTTCTCTTGGTCATGGAGCGGACATCCAGCCCTCCATGAACAAAAATTGATCGAACCTGAAAGGGGAAAACGGATACTTGATTATGATCTACGTATGATCAGCAAAGATAAAATGACATCATTTTACATTATTTTGCGATAAAATTCGTAAAATGACATCATTTTATTCCAGTTTACATCATTTTAACATCATAACAGCAAAAATCAAATGTCTTAGCCGATCATAGGTTGTCAATCAGCAATATGTCCATATATTCAGCCCAACAAGAGTTAATAGATCTGCCCGATTTATGTATGTATAAGTGTTATATGCTGAGAAATTCTAGTTTCTGCTGGGATAATTGAATGAACATTTCTACGATATTAGTTCTTAAGCAGGGGTACGCTCGACTGAAAAAAGGTGGGTAGGCCCTATTTTGCAACTTTGACCCCTACCCCTTTTAGGTTATGAAAATAAAGTCATTTTTGGAATTTTCAAAATTTCGACTTTCTGAAAATATCAGAAAAGCTTCAAATTCTTGAATCTTTGACGTTGATATGTCTAGAATAGAATCGAAACTCAGACTCAGCCATTCTTAAGCATAGCTCACAAACGATTCAATTGAAAGACAGGGCCTACTTAATATGAAAACCTAAGTTAGCTGAAATTTCATTGTCCCTCAAATAAAGGTTTATGGGATTAGGAGCCTTTACTTTAACTTAAGAATTTTTGGTATGGTATGTATCTCCAGAAATATGCAGCGAATAAAAAATCGTTTTCATCAAATCTGTGTAATAATATAAGTGCAACTTTAATAACAATCAAATTCTGCAAAATCTTTTCCGAGAGCACAATAGTAGATTGAAACAAAATCTACATAACAAACCTTTTCAAATTAATTCTAAAAACTCTCCTGAGCAGCAGACAATCCTTTGATAACAAACTAATTAGTAAACTTTCTCAACAGCAAACAAAACAAAAACGATTCAAAGTTGAAAACGTGACTAATGTTGCACCTGCTCGTATGTACAGTATATAGGCTGTCGTAATCAGACTCAGAGGACGAGATATACATAGTCAATGCCAGAAAACAAGATTTAAACAATAACTAACAACAAGACTTACATGTTTTGCACATGTGAACGATAAAACATCTCTGAAATATGGGATTTCCTAGGAGCAGATTCTGATAATGAAATCTTCAGTGGCAAAATATTAAAGTACTATCAGGGTGACCACTTGGTCCGAATTTTCGGACCAGTCCGATTTGGTCAGAATTTCGGGGGAAGGCCCAAAATGGTCCGAAATTGCCAATTGTGCAATTCATGGGTTTTTTCTTACTACTTAACCCTAAAATATAAATTGAGCAGCTTATTGAATTAATTTATTCTGTAATTTACAGAAATATTTTAAAAAATTAGAATTTTCATTCAATTGTTCGTAGAGGCTCAATTTAATCTAGAATAATATCGATCTGCCACAGATCCTACAATACTTTCTTGGTTACTTCATACGACTACGTGGTCTTTTTTGTTAAAGTTCAACATATTACTTGTTTTTTCGTGTGTTTATCAGCGACCAATATTTCTGAGCAGTTTTTGAGTCTATTAGCATGACGTCTTGTAATAGCTTATGTAATAGCTTTGATTTACAAAGTGAATGATATAAACTTCTCAACAATCGTAGTTAATATGCGAAATAAGGGACAGAGACCATTCATTTTAGAATTGAGTATTTGATCAGAAAAAATAGAGAGTCAATGTTGAAATTACCAATTTACTTTGATATGATAATTATTTTGTATAAGTCAATCAACTGTGCAATCTGTTTTTCATATTTTTCCACTTTCCATAAAGAAGCAGACGTACATGTAGTAGCTGTTCTAGTATTCATTACTGTTTTGGTATTTCAAATTCAATGGTCTCTCTAAATTATTTTGCAAATGTGCTACATGTAGTTAATTCTGTAATTTGATATTTGCCGATTCATTCAGCTTATTGTTAAAACTTTCTCGACATAACTGGGAGTCGTATTTGCATTTTCTTTTGCAGCATTTAACTGAATTACTGCCTACATTTATTTGTTTTATATGAGATGAAGGAATACATATGACATTTTTCATGATATTCTATGTTTTTCTTTGTATACATTTCATTTGGATAAGTACTACTATAGTCAAATCATCAAAATTTAAAATCTATGTGACGTCATTGTGGTACAGACTTATGGTCCGATTTTCGGTCCTCCTGAAGTGGTCACCCTGAGTACTACACTCATAAACTCTGAAGCAAAAATATTCAATGTTCAAGTGCTCAGCAAAACGCGAGCGATATCCATTTCTATGGATTGCTTCTACACGCAAACACGTAGATTATTGAGAGCAATAACATTTGGACAGTTTATGCATGAAACAACAGAATGCCGAAAAATTGATGTCGGTAAAGAGACTCGAACCACCAACCTCGGAAATATGGGCGGCCACTCTATGAGGCGAGAACATAGCATAGCATGTGGATTACCTGGTTGTTTTAGATATATCGAACTTGCGACAAAATTCAGATTGCGATCAATTTTTGGTTGGATTTGTTTGATCAGCAGTACCTCTACTCAACTTGCTAAATTAATAATCATTTCTACCTTCATACTTTACACTGATCTGGCAAAATATAGAACTGACCGTGCAAAATATGAAAGTACAAGTAATTGAAAATGTATCATATCACTTCCTTCCTAGATGAGCAGAGATCCAACCAAAAATTTATCACTGTTGCTATTGACTTTATCGGAACATACTTTGTACTGCTTCAGCGTCTATGAATATTATTGATCACTGAACAAACTGCGAAGCGGATGCTTTCCAGAAATGCTAAAATCCTTAAGTAGCCGTAGTTTTAATGAACACTTTCTCGACAGATGTCAAATCTTTCTCCATGACAGCAATACGTTTTCTGGAGAGATTGTCGGTTGCATGGTGGTGTCGCTTCGACCATTCAGCAAGACAAGGAGCTGGATCCCAAAGATGGGAGGGTGGTCCATTGACTCCAATAAAGAGAAGGGACGAAAAGTTCCGTATCGTTAGCACAGACCTACTTGAAGTGGAAACCAAGTTCATCTGGGAAAAGCCTCGTTCCGCCTCGGAGGAACTCACGGGGATCATCATGGGCAGTCCATATATCATTGACTTCTGAATTTGCCCAGGCACTTTCATCGGGTTTGACATATATTCGCGGAACGAGGGAATAATTCCTTCCTGAGGATTAAAGAACCTCTCGCAAAGGTGTCGGATTGTGTTTTCACCCTCAAGCCAGGGAATGTCATAATCTTCAGGCCAGTTTTCCGGGTAGAGAACATCCATCAACTTCAAGCATGGCTCCTGTGTCTCAATCGAGAGTCGTGCGCTCACGTTGTCGATCAATACCTGAATGAAGCGACCATGACTGAAAGATTGGTACTGGGTTCTCCTGGCAAATTCCTTCAAATCAACACCCATGAAAGTTACTTTGTGTTTACCTTCGGCCTCAACACTGAGATTTTCCTGTATTTTGTCAAACGCATATTGTCCGTTAGCCACGCCAGATTGCATGCTCTTCAGGGCAGATATCGTCCATTTAATGTGCTTGTTTGCCATATTGATGGCCATGGTCCGATTTTGAAGAGTTTCGTTCAATTCAGCAAGTGCTGCTAAGCAATCTTTGACGAGTGCCAGATCTTGGATGAACTCTTTGGTCGTGAGTTTGGAAACTATTCCCGAATATGTGTATCTTTCATTCGATTTCACTATGTCATCCCTCGATAATTCATTGAAATGCTTGAACAGGGCGGCATAGTCACTCCATATCGCGTTGACGGTCCGGTACGATGAGGCAACCCATCTCACATCGAACACTTTGCCAATCTTCTTCAGATGAACATGGAGATTCTTTGCTACGTCGTTCAACTGCCGCTGCATCTTCGAGGAATATGAGTAGATATTGTGAAGCTTCGATAGCATAGATTGAATGTGAAAAATGCCGTCCACCGCCTTTATTGAGTCAGAGACACTGAGCTCCAGTCTGTGGTTCAAGCAGTGCCATAACGCAATAGATGGAAATTGCTTTTTCAGCTGCGCTCCTACACCGCTTTGCTTTCCTAGCATCACGGAGGCTCCATCAGTGCACAAGGAAATCAAATGGGAGGACAGGTAGGCATCATCAAAACCATTGGCTTTTAGCGATGTCATCAAGCAGTTCAACACAGTGGAAGCATTCTGGGCAGGAAGTTCAACAAGGTCTAGAAACACATTCAGTGGAGGATCCTCCGGGGTTATCTTTGAACGCATGTAAATGATCAGACATGATCGCTTCGATGACGAGGTTGATTCGTCGATGATCAATGAGATTCCATTTTTGCTCCCTCTGATCTTCTCACAGAGTTGGCGACGCATTGTGCTCGAGATGACTTCAATCATTCTTGTACATGTGTCATGAGAATGCAAATTTCACGGATTAAAGCCTATTAGAATGTTTTTATTTCTGCGCTATAATCTTACTTTGCCGAATGCTCTACTCATGCTACGTACCTACTTAATGGTTTGGTCATAACACTTAGATGATGTATAGTCAGGATATAGGTTAAGGCACGTACTATGATCTCGAGAACATTTTATCGAAGGTTATGCAATGTTTTAATCAGTGTAGGCTGATACAGTTATTCATGGTGTATGATGACAATCTCTATACTCTGTCCTGATGCATATCGGAAAGATGATGACACCATCGCATCGTATTTCACAGGGAAAAAGTCAAACGAGACCTCCAGTCAAGAATTTGTGGCGCCATGATGCCAATTAGGACCTAAAATATAAATATTTTGGAAAGAGCCAAATTTTTTTATCTTAAAATATTTATGTATCGATAGCGATATATAAAATCTATTCAGAACCAATTAGGACCGTTTCGAACAACTACGCAGCTGCCACGTTTCGCTACCTTTCATTACTGACCGATCAAATTGCAACGTAGCTGATACGTTTCACTACCTTGTTTTTGCTACCGAAAAATATCAACATAGCTGCTACGTTTCGCTTCCTTTCATTACTGACCGATCAAATTGCAACGTAGCTGATACGTTTCACTACCTTGTTTTTGCTACCGAAAAATATCAACATAGCTGCTACGTTTCGCTACCTTACTTTTGCTACCGAAAAATATCAACATAGCTGCTATGTTTCGCTACCTTGCTTTTGCTACCGAAAAATGTCAACGTAGCTGCTACGTTGCGCTACCTTGCTTTCGCTACCGAAACAAATGCTACATAGCTGCTACGTTGCAGTTTTGTAGCAAAACGCTACCAATTCTACCATCTGCTACGTAGGTGCTACGTAGCATTGTTGGCCGGGTAGGCATATCGGCCTTTCTACACGAGCCCATATACAATTGGCTACTTTGTGTTTATTTCTAGTAGTATGACTTGTGTTACTGTGTATTGTATGTAGTGTTGTACTAGTGCTGTATGTAGCCATGAATTGGAGAATAGTTACGTTTCATTTTGAAGACAAGTATACAATCAATTTGAAAAAAATGTGGCACTGGATATAAAGTCATATAAAAACAAATAAATAAACAGCCCTTGCTTAACTTTTAGGAGGGATATTTTCTTTTATTTTTTGCTTCCGCTTGTTGAAGGCAGTTGTGAATCTGTTTCTATGCTCTGTGATTTTCTCTGTGTTGAGTTTTGACCTTCTATATCTCAGTCTAGTGGCCATTTTTAACTTTAATGTTTCCTGCAAGGAAATATTGTCAGGTCATTAACTAAACTAGTATAATATTTAAAGTTCCCCAGAGTTTTAAAGCTCTGGGGAGTAGCACCACTCAATGTAAAAAAAATGTAAATGCAAATGTAAACGTCTATCCATATGAAAAAGCAACGATTGTCCTTATTCCGAATTCACTTTAAGACAATCGCTTAATTGAGCATCACACGTCAAGGAAACGTCACTGCTATTCACTCAAAGGATGTGTGAATTCATGAAACAATTCACTGTTATTCACTCAAAGGATGTGTGAATTCATGAAACAATTGACGAAATGATAATTGCACTCATTTCCGCTTCACTCAGTTCAGTCAATAGTAATAGTAGTCCGGATCGTGCCGCTGCACTACACTTCTTCCACTTCTGGTCTGACTCGGAGATGCTGCTGCAATTGGCTCCGGCCAATCGTCGTCCACGGATCCTGCCGATCGGTTCTCCCTCGTGGCTCGCTCGGGCCTCGCAAACGCGGAAAGTTCAATAGAGTCCGTTTTAACGAAAGAATCTCCACAAAGACGTTGTCCCTCCAGATTAGTAGAATCAACGATAAGCTGCAACATACCGTCATTGAAAATTGCTTTCCATGCGTCGACGGACGTGTTGATTCTTTGCAAAGCATATCTCGTTGCACCACCTTCTTGTCTCAAAATATCTTCTCGTCTGGCTCGACCTCGTGTTTCTGAAGGATTTCTTGTCCAAGAGTCACCCCTTGGAGATATGAAATCTGGTTCTGATTCGATGTCCTCGTGTAGTTCGCTATCAGCTTCACTTTCGTCGTCGATGTATTCTTCAATATTGAGCTCGCCTTCACTCATAGAATCATCACTGGGATCTTCCACTACATCTAATGTCTCTTCAATTAGTCTTGCAGCTTGCTCTGCACAATACACACGACGAGGCATAATAACCGATATGCACTTTGATGTCTTACTTTGTTCTATTTGTAATCGGAATGACTGAGATATCAATGATTCGGTGGGAACACAGAGATAGATTGGGTGGGTGGGCGTTTGTCTGCCTAGAGAAGACGTAGCAGCGAATTCTTTTGTTGGTGACGGCAACAGCCAGTTCTCCCCTGACCTGCTGACTTGACAATGCGACAATACACCAGGTAAAGGCGCTAAGCGCGATGAAGGATTTCGCATTCATAGTGTGTCAATAGCATTGAGACGGTGGTAGTGTGGTACTCAACTTCGATCGCCTGCTAAATCCTACAATTTTGTTCGAACACCCTCGCATGATCGAGATGAATTGTAGAAGAAGATCTGAATTTTCAACTGCCACTGGAATAATTGGAATCGGACAGTCCTTCTGGAATCTACAGCCACCCGCGTCTACATCTGGTCCCTGGTATCCTCTGTCTAAACACAACCACAGAAGCAACCCAAGATGTCTACTTTATCACAGCAGATTGATAAGAACCATTCAAATTTCGGAAATATATTATTGATCAAAGCTTGTCACACATACTTCACGATGTTATCAATCTAAACGTAAATAAAAATGCAGTTTCAATAAAATTTTTGTTGAGTAGCTATTGAAATTTATGTTGTATTGCATTAGCAATGATATAAGATGCAATTACATTGGCATATATAGAAATATGTGTGATCATATACCATCCCAGTGTAAAAATATTCGTAGGGCCAACCACGAGACGTTGCCGGTGTGCCAACGGCATTTTGTCCCGGTGAATTGTGGTTGGGTGAACCGCTACGCGTGTCCGCTCAGCCGACGATGCAGGGTTGGCACACCCGACGGTGGAGGGTTGGCACACCCGACGCTTGCCTACGGTCTACCAACCCATGTTTTCTCTTGCTTTTACTCTCATGAATTTTTTATTCAGTTTAACAGGTCATAACTGCTTGACCACTATCTGAATTACTTACCAACACCAAAAAAGGAACTAAAAAGTCATAACTGAAAACGACCCATCTATTATATTAGAATAACATTATACATGTATAAAAATATATGCAAATTACAGTCTTCAGCTATGATTGCCCTATTCAGAACAGGACAGGTTAAGTCATGGAAGAAAACTATTTTCAAAAATGCACAGAAGTGTGTGTACACGGTTATCCAACACGATCAATCAGAATCCGAGTCGATAAACAGCTGTCTGTGCGGCTTCTTGTGGGCTCCACTCGCTCGCCTTTTTCAACCACCAGCGCGGTCTTTCGCACCCTTGAGAGAAGCGATGCAAGCCTTTTCAACCTCGCGTTCGCTAATGCCACCTTCGTATAACTTCGTGAAACATTCTGAAATTAAATTAGTACTAGATAGAACTAAGAAGTATTAATATGATATGAAATGTTACACTGAAATAAAGTAGCGAACAAAAAACATGTTTGAAATTACTGCTGAATGCTCTATCATAGTTCTGCACGACTATATTTAGAAATTCAATAACTGATCAATTTGAGAGAGAAAGTTTACAACAATCGCTATTCTAACAGAAAAAATATACATTTCTATTTGTAAAAGGAATCTATGGGTAAATCAAAATGGCCATGGAAACACGTATAATTCAATGTTATTTAAACGAACAGATTTTGCAGTGACACTTCGTCATAAAACTTCAAGGGCACTGATGCAGAAAATGTTCACGAGAAGGTCTTATGCAGGAGTTCAGCCTTGAGATCAGCTTTTTGAAACGGGAGAGTGAGGTAATTGCCTTCAATGTAAAAGTAAGTTAATTTCAAATCTGAGCGGCAGCAATTGTGAACGTGAGAGCGCCAACGGTTTTCAGCGGAGGTTTTGAGATTAACAATTTCATAGAGGACGTAGAACGTCTATGTAGGTTGCTTCGGGAGGAGTTGGAGGAAGATAGGTGAAGAAGGGATGAGAACTTCATAAAAATTGGGGAAAATTTTGTCATACTTCAGTTGGGCAGATATCCTTTATTTTAAAAAGCTACGACATGCAACATTAAATCCACTAGCAATAATACCTACTATGATCAGGTTTAACAAATCGAACAAGATACCTATCATCAATTCTGTTATCACAGTAGTATACATTTTCATCATTATTCAAATTATTGATGAAGATGAATTATCAATGAAAAAAAAAGAAAAGGAGCACAAGACTGAATTAGTGAAATGGTCAATAAATTTGAATAAAAATAGTTGAGATCATTCATCTACCGTTATCAAATGTACATGTATATCGCACTTTTTTAAGAAATAATTAATGCCAACGGTTCGGATTCAGGCGTATTAGGCTTGCGCTAATGCAAGATTCAATTAAAATGAATACTGCATTGAAAAAAGTAAGAGGGCGTGAATTTAGCTGTCTTCATTGAAGATACACTTTTCACTAATTCAATGTTCCTCCCATTAACACAAGAAAGGCTGAAAATTAAACTACTTAAAAGCGCGGCTGGCGTCATTTTTGACGCCTTTCGATAATTTATCCTGTATTTCATATTACATGCCAGGAAACATTTCTTCTGGTTTGTAGGCTTTACTGATGACATTTACTATCGTAATTCAGCATTAATACATATTACAAGGTCTATACGAATTGGGAAAAGTCGCCTGATATTATCCTGATTAATAATAATACAACAGTGCAGGACAGATTTATAAATCGAAAGCGTCAAAAATGACGCCGCCGCCTCTCTAGTGTTAACAGTAACAATTGGAAGTAAAGCCGTTTGATTATCAAAAGTATCAAAATCAACATGAGACTTACCATTATATAAGGGGAGAAATACTTTCTTGAAACTAATTTGCTCATCCGTCAAATTAGAGCCCTCTGAGCCATACCGGTTCCGATAAAATTAACTTGGATTTGCATGTCAGGCGACAAAGTTTTATTTAGCATTCGTCGAACAGTTCCGGCAACTGTTTCCTCCTTACATCCCAATAGAACATTCATCTGTAAAATTAATGGACGAGAGATTACATTGTATCCATGCAAAGTATCATGATATTTATTATTATTTTATCGCTAAGCCAGAGATTGCAGTGGTTACAATTTTCGATTAACAGCCCGAGTCTTTCAAAATTATCAAATTTACTAAATCCTTGTAAGTCCTTGCATAATATTTAATAAATTATTTATAAGATAATTATAAACTTTAGTAAAGTATTTATGAAATTTTATAAATCTTTTTAAAGTATCTAAGCGCTTTATAAATTTATAAGCAATTTTATAAGTATTAAATAAAATCTAATAAATATTTACTAAAATATTATAAATAACTTCCAAACCATTTAAGCTAAAATAAATGTTAAAAGACAAACATAACTGAAATTTGAACAGTGTTGATTGGTCCACTTCCGAACAATTCTTGGACAACTTTAGGGCAATTTAAAACTTCGCTCTGAAAGATGTCCATCGAATGATCGTTTGAGTAGATTAAAACGTTCAACATGTGAAAATTTATTCGACTTACGTATGGTCGCTCTGAAATATGTAGATAAATCTATCTCACATCGTTCCAGGGAGAGGGGAGTACTTTGCACAAATCCCTTGATCCACAATGAAGTCGATATTCTTGAACGGTAGGTACTGCAAAAATAAAATAATCATTGGAATTTGAGGATATACCCGAATCGATCAGTAAATCGTAAATGGAAAAATTATCAATTAAATGTTCACGTTTCGTTTATGTACTTGATGTCCATATTGAAAAAGCTAAACAGATGTTACATACGGTATACCATACAAGTGTATGGCTAATGAGAATAGATAATGTCTAATGAGATTGTTTTAAGCGATGACTTAACATATGAGAAGCGTCGGTATGCTGAGAAATGCTATATAACATAGTTAATGTATTACCTTATTACCTCTAGTTTGTGTTACTACTTTGTATCATCATCGTAACAGTCACTCGATAAAATCACGGAAATAGAAAAGCCACTCCAAAACGTCGGTAGCCCTAATAAGGGTCGAAAATTCACCCTAAGTTTGCGTTTGTATACAATACATATGATGTGACGTGAGGCGCAATGACTAACTTCGCCAATTCAAATATCAACATAAATGAACATTAACCATCTCTGTACAAAGCTTCACACTGATAAATACTAATAAATCAGCATTAGCTGATCGCCAAATGGGCATAACAATCGTCAAGTCATCAGCATATCTATAGAGTTGTTCATAAAATACGGACCACTAAATTCAGTCGATTCTCATGCCTCCCAACATTGTCGCATATGAAGGCGCCATTCATTCGAAAGCTTGCATTCTCAGCTTTCAAATAAGCTATCATGAACTTGTATTTAGCAATGTGCTTCTCTGGCCAGTGGTCAAAACATAAATATTGCCCAATTTACAAAGGGTACTTTTTTAACATGGTAATTTGCGACTTTGATAATAAATCATGCAGGAGTAGAGGCAGCATTTTCTAAGCTTTCTTTGATGTATAGCTCATCGAAATCATGAACTGGTAGATAAATAGTCATGTCGTAACTTATCACAAAATCAAAGTGATCAATCTCATTTTTTCCTTATAGTTATTCATGTTTGGTCTATTTAGAATCTTTACGATGAAAGAAGTAAGAATATGTAAGTGTTATTCAAATCAGTTGCTTATCAAACAGAAAGCATAATGATGAATATCAGCTTACATGAATGCTGAAAATTTGAGCTTTCGAATGATGTATGGTGAAGTCATGTGCGACAAGATTGTATGGCATAAAAATAATTAGTCAAATTTAGTCACAATTTGGATGGTCCGTTTTTATGAACAAATCTGTAATTGGTATTACGCGAAAGTTTTCATTTTGGCAACACGAGCCAAATGAAAAAAGACGACATCACATCTAAAAATCACTTAAATTTCATTTCATACTCATTTTTCACAATATAGACTAGATGGTACGATTTTCAAGAGCAACTCTGTAATAGATAAAGTTTTTTTTATTGGCACACTTAATTGAGAGCACTTGCAAAAATTGAGACGAGAACAGTACATTGGTAAATATATAACTCCAGCAGGTATGATACAGGAAAATAATCTTTACCTCGACATGAGATTTTCTACGAAAACGAGCAAGATCATAACTTGAAGAACACGATATAAAATTTCCAAAGGGAATACAAAATACAACCAATAAAATAGCAGAATATGCTGCTGCAGTTACTACAGTAGGACCTCGATACAACGTACCTCGATGTAACGTAGGCCTATGTACATTTTCTCCATGTTTGGATTTTTTCCTATATTTTACGTATGAAATTTTCGTATCAGGAGCTATACGTTATATCGAGGTCCTACTGTATTTCTTCAAACACAACCATTAACTGAGACACAGCTTCTATGTACAGGCGCAACGACTTGTTTAGGCCATTTCAATTATCAACATAAACGACACTATGTTATCAACGTCTTCAGAGGAAAACATTAACGTTTATTTCATTTCACGAAACACCATCACTAAAATTAACCATCTCTTTACAAAGTTTCTCACAATCTCGCTGATAAATACTAAGAAATCAACATCAGCTGATCGACACACAGGCATAGCAATCGTCAAGTCATCAGTCATCAAGACATCAACAACATATATCTCGTAGAACAAAATTTTTATGCACTAAATTGAAGTCACTCGCAAAAATGGAAAAAATACAACAGTACATTGGTAAACATCTGACTCCAAAAGGCATGTTTCAGGAAAATAATTTTTGACTAAACAAGAGATTTTCTGCAATAACGAGCAAGATCATAACTTAGATAACAGTTAATTAAGTAAAATGAGGTAAATTTTAAATTCGGGCATAATTACTTAATCAATAGCTTTTGGCGCGAGGATCATCATGTATCAATCAAGCAAAAAGCAAAAGATTACATGAGAGGTACATGTATTTTAATGCCGAAATCAAAATTTACGCATATATAACTGCACCGACGTTCCGCGTCCAGATGCTTAGTCTTGGTAACAAGTAAAATTGACAGTTTTTCCGCGTGAGAGAAGTGTTCCTTACATTGTACATGGTCACTCACACATACAATGAAGACATGAGAGCATGAATGAAGGAATTTTGATAGACAATGCATTTGCTAAGAACCAATAACAAAGCGACTGAGTTAAAACGGCGACTGTATTAGGTCAGAGCGTAGTATCATTAATCAGAAAAAGTTAACCGTAAATGTAAATGCGACTAACCGTAACCAACCACTAACCCCGGTTAACAGTAACCACGGTTATAGCCGCTTGTCAATATATCATAACCAACCACATGCACTTTCTAGAGGCATGTGAACAGGTTTCAGACGGAGAAAAGTCAATGCCAAAGACTATGGATTATATAAAGACCGGAAACTATCCTATCTCTCAATGTATAAGAAGTGGAAACAACACTTCACTCCTCAACGAAGATATCGGACAATTGTTAAACATTGTAAGATAGGGAAATATCCATGTTGATTAGTCCTCATCATAGATATCAAATGTTTCCAATTTTCAGTCGAGTTTTCAGTCTTTACATAATCCATAGTCTTTGGTCAATGCGATATGGTATTTTTTTGTTTATTCAACTTTTAAGCTATTTGAGTCTACACTTTTAACTGCTTGAGTAACCCCTAGCTTTTATCACGGCTCTTCTCTGTGCAAGGGGTGAAAACTATGAAAAAACAATGAATATTATGAATCGTATTCACCTCATTTTACTTGGGTCATTATTGATCGCATGATCAATTGTTATTATATCATTAATCGTGTTCAAAAGAATGCAGAACCGGAGTTGCAAACATGCAGTTATTGGTCTGAACCACGATCAAATGACTCAACAAAGACTTAGCTGGAACTACAATACGTCTACCAGGTTCAACCTTGTATGTCGGACAATGATGCTTCAACAAATGAATTCCCCGGTGACCCTGATCAATTAGATCAATGACTGACGACAATTTCCTAAGTTCAGTACATAGGCAATATATGTCGCAATTTTGCACAATAATGTGATCAATAATCAAAAAAAGTCTTTCCCGGGAGACACCATAGAAGGATGCAGAAGTTCTTCTTTTCGGATAATTCAATGAGTGAAAAACAGTACCATTAAGACAGGAACGAAAAATTTCTCGAGCATTGGACGACAAACTAATGCTGTAAGTGGCGTTCATATGATTCCGATCGTCAAGTTTTCGAGATTTACCCAGTTCAACAATACCGTTTGGCACCACCGATGACTGGTGGTTTGAGTGATGGGCATCTAGAATCTGCTTCAATAAGAAGCGTTTCACCATCAACCCACCCTCATTCCGAGTGCCAGTTAATGTGCGTTTCAACTGATGGAAGCTACTCTCAAATACAGATGCGGAGGTGGCCCATAATGCACCGAATTGCATCACCTGGTCAGGAAGATGTTTCAACGCATGTAGCGAGTAAGATTGTATGCCTCTTCCGAAAATTTCAATCATCAGATCATACAACATTTTTATCAGGGTGCGAGCATCAGCACAATCATCACTTGATACCGTTTCTTTATTCAACACATACACGATTGTTCCCAAGATGCTTACCATAAGCTTCACTGAATCGGAGGGACTCTCAAAAAAACAGCAATTGTAGTACACAATAATCATTTTCCACTCAGTAGCCTTGAATTTCGCAACAAAAGTGAATGGTCTTGGTTTCCTCGGGAATGATGCTGGTACACTGCATTGCATCAATGTGGAATTCAATCTAGCTTCATCGATAAACTTATGAGAAACTAAGTGCGATAGAAGAGATTTCACGACACCTAAGTAGAGTAAATGCATCTGATCGAATGGAATGGGTAGCTCTATCAAAGGAGTGAGAGGGGACGGGCCTTTGACACCGAAACAAGGCTTACCCGTTCTAATGGCTTCGTTGAGATGGGACGAGTAAGTTGCCTGAGTTCTGGCATTAGATACATCAGAAAACAAGTAAAGCATTTTCCGAAAATTCGTGTCGAATAATCCTTTTATCAAACAATTGGTACAACCATAATAACCATTGAATCGAACAAAATTAAGGCACTGCGCCTTCGCTGGTAGGTCTGCAATCAATGTGACAATCTTGATCTTAACAGAAAATTTGTCGTGTCTGAAAGAAACCGATTCGATTTGATTCACAAACAATTCCAGATATTTAGTCATGTCAACATTACTCTCTCCATAGTAAAGCATGCAAAAAAGTATGTTTTCAAATTTTTTTCGTTGCTGAGGATGCAAATTCAATATTGAAGCTACAATTGGCCAAATATGATATTTTTTCGATGTGAAAGCGGATGCAACACCATCCGTATTTATCAATAAATACACGTATTTCACAGTCTCAGTATCATTTCGGGAAAAAACAGCGGAATTGACAATATCGGAGATGCTATTGTCGAAAATATCAAAAAAATTCTTGTTTCTAGACATAATCCGCTGTAGCTGACGCTGAATGTTCAAAACAAAGTAAGTCCGCCTTTCCTCTTTTATCTCAAACCACTCATCTGATAAATCACAAACCCTATTCAATTGTGACATGGTCGGGCAGTTATGGGGGGTTGGCAACACTTTATGAAAGAGGTCCAACATGGCTTTAGCACCTACATCTGACATAGCATATTTGGTTTGTATGGAAAGAAAGTCATGAGTAAATTCTTGAACTGAAACATGAGTTCCATCGTATAATGGATCATCAATTGAGGCATTGCTCAAGGTATCAGGATCGGCATCGGATTGATCTCTTACCTCATTCATGAAGAGAACAGGCGAAGAAGTCAATTGACGTGATGACACACCGGCACTGAATTCAGAATAAGAAGGAGCATCATTATTGCAGATATCGTTGAGGCCTACATCCAGTTCAACACTGGAGCTGAAAGTATTTATGTCGTCGTCACTTGTAGATTCGTGCAATAATCTCGTCGAGCGTACACTCCGATATTTCTGTGATGTCCGAATGTATTTGTTTGACTTGACTTTCCTCGTCGGCTTAGATTGATAACGTTTCATGTCTGAAAAGAAGCACTGATTTGAGTAATTCTACGAATTCACGTACCATTATACTTGTGCCCAGCTACATACGGAATAAAGCTGAAGCATACAGAACAATAAAATGACACAAGAAATAATTTAGTACAAAAAGCGCTTTAAACAGTCCATAACAAAAATCAAAAAGAAGATCTCATCAGCATGAGGTCTTCTCTACCAGCTAGGTCAAATGTCGAATCTTTAATATTTGGTACGCTCAAACTCTAGCCGACGGACCCCGATAACAATTGAACAATCGGATCATTTTCCCCCCAATGAGATTGATCATCCGCCCCTCACGTAATGGATAACTTCAAATGGGCGATTCTATAAATTACGATAGTTTTTTACGATTTCATAAAATTGGAAATGTCAGCAAATCACACCCATCTTAACACATGCTAATACACCCCAATTACTTAATTCAGCAATATTAAAGTTATGTCTTGCCTTATTCGGTACCAATTGATGCCCTAATTAGAGGTTCCTAAAACTTCAATTATCTTAATTTCTTTTTTGATTAATTTTGTTAAAATTTGAGTATGAGGTAAGTAGGCCTATGCCTAAAAGAGTAATATTGGAAATTTGTCAAATTGTTTACTTAAGTGCAAAAGATCAGTCAGTCATGTAAGTTCAGTATTTCGAATCATGGAGTATGGAATCGCCCAAATCAAGGTATAGTTCATAGAAAATTTCTCTTCTAAATCGTACGCTTCTTCCTAGAATTGAATGTATTAGAAGAGATTCGGAGCGAGGGCATAACTCACCTACTCGTACATCTATTCTTGAAAGGCTTGTATAAAAGTACATGAAGGAAGATAAAAGCATCTCTTTAGTATAAAAAATCTATCTATTCACTATAATTGAAACAATCCATTGAAATGCATAATACTTTTCAACAGAAAATAAAAAAACAATACAAACAGTCTAGACAATTACTGAATATTTCTAGCTGGGCGCTGGAAATAAAGCGTATCTGGAGCGTAGTGTATAACGAAGTCATGAGAGGAACTTTCAAGACCAAATTTTAGGGATTGTTACATACTATTTTGTTCCGCAGTCTCTTTCCATTATTTACGTCAATACAGAGTTGATTAACTGCGCCGACACAAGATTTCACTTCAATTTCGTCCTCCAAGTTGTAACGTCCTTTTAGACATTTACTAAAGATGTTAGACCTCACCGGTGATAACGGAGGATTATCACCCCTTTTAGGAAATAGTCGAGCCACGGCCAATTCTTCTTCTGTCCAGAGCTTCGTGCAAGACAGATTGAGTACTGCACACTGTCTAAGCCACGACCAAGCTTAGTCAAATCCTTTCCTTTGTACAATACTCGTTCAATCTCAACATTGTTCGACACATCAGTGAGTTGGTCAATTCCACCAGCAGATCCGTACTTTCCTTCAAATAACTTTCGCATCTACTTTTGCTCTGCGACTAAAGTTCCGACTAGTTGACTGATGCGGTCGAGTTTTTTCACTCTTCCCTTAGCGCTGGGGCGAGGCGGACGTCTCTGCAGCCGTCTCCCACTTTGCGCTTTACATCTACTGTTTTTTGCTTCACCATTCATGACTGATATATCTTTCATCGTTTATTTTACATCTTCATGATCCTCCAGTCAGCAGCTTCATTTTGAGACTATTTTGCATTGATCCCATCGTATGCTTCTATGATTTATGATCAAATTCATCACATTAAACAACTGCGCACATGAATTCCCATCGCACAGTGTACTCTCGTTCTCAACTATTGCAGCTTCGTCCGCACGCCACTCATCTTCCTTGCTACATCAAAAGACGTCTGTGGTTCCTCCGCCTTCTCCCCAAGCCCACTCCTTCTCGCTCTTACCAGCCTTCTTACTACGCTGTCCGACCTGCAGTCACCTCGCTGCCAGTGCGCGAATCTCATCGTTGTCAGATTTTTCCCGAAGATGCGCAGTTCTCGCATGTTTCCCATCGCCCAGCTGGTCGCCTCATTCCTCAATATTTGCCTGTAACTGATTTTGTGACGTCATGCATTTCTCCCACTAGAAAGGATTTCCCTCCTCCGTCAGCTGTTAATAAACCGCCTGGTTCTGATCGTCGACCACCTGCCATCCTGTCATTACCGCGACCTGAACGTCATTGTGATAGACCGCGTTCTCGTCTCACGTTTGGCCTCCTTAACATCAGATCTTTACTTAACAAGGGTTCTTTTGTTGACCGAAACCTGGCATGATTCCGATTCCATTGCCATTCGCAGGATACTTCAGGATAATCTTACTGTTGCTGAGAGAGCTCGACCGCGTGATCCTTTGACCGACCAGTCCCTAGTGACCAATCACGGAGGTGTCCTTATCATTGCGCCAGGAGCTTTCAAACTCACACGTATTACACTTTCTGTTGATCCTACATCGTTCGAATGTTTATGTGTCCGCCTCGTCTGTGGTCCTTCTGTATGCATAGTGCTACTTTGCTACAGAACAGGCCCAATCAATAATATTTTCTATGATGAGCTCTCCGACGTCCTCGAGCAACTGACAACACTGTCGGACACTGTGTTGATATCTGGTGACCTGAATATCCATCTTGAGCGTCTCTCCGATTCAAATACCATCAAATTATTTGATCTCTTGTCCTGCTTTGGATTTACAAGCAAGGTCGATACACCAACACATGCTGCTGGTGGTACGCTGGACGTTTTTGTTTTCTTCTGTCCCAAATTTTCCTAGTTCGGTGGTAGTTTCGGATCCAGGTCTATCTGACCATTCACTACTACGCTGGACTGCTCTTTTCATCGACCTCCTATCATTTACAAAGATTTAACATTTCGCCATGGAGCAAATTGAATGTGTCCGAACTTCGTGACAGCCTACTTTCTTCGCCTCTATGTGATGCTTCATCTTGGGCTGATGACCCAAATGAACTCGTTAGCTCTATTTGAAAGACCTTCAACACAACACTCGACTCTCTTATCCCAGAGAAAACGTCCCGACGCCGTGTACGACCCTCTAATCCATGGTTTGACTCTGATTGTCGGGAGGCAAAGAAGTGTATTCGCTATCTTGAGCGACAAGTTAAACGTACATCTGCTTCGACTCCTGATCCAAATCTACCTTATATTCTCTGGAAAGAAGGCTTCGTATATATCGCGCACTGCTACGTATTAAGAAATCTCTATATTGGCAAGATAAACTGTCATCAGACATTCACAATCCCAAGTCTCTTTGGCAATCTCTTGACTGCCTCATGGCTCGAAGTCACACCCCTCCTTCCCCATCGTTGACTGCCAGTGATTTTCATGACTATTTCAATAACAAATTATCTGCTATTCGTGATTCTATCCCATTACCTCCTTCTAGTGACGCTGACTTATCCGATGCTGCTCCATCTGATTTCCATCCGTTTCTACCAGTGTCTCCTGGTTGTTTAACTGTGATTTCTTTTCTGCAGAAACTTCCTAACAAGAGTTCCTCTCGTGAACCTATCAAAACCAACTTCCTCAAAAATGCGCTGATCTTATCGCTCCTTTCCTGGTCAGCTGTTTAATATTTCTCTTTCTCTCGGAGTCTTCCCTGATCATTGGAAGAAAGCAATCGTGACACCTGTGCAGAAGAAATTGACAACTGATCCAATTCTACCAGCTCCTATCGTCCTGTTTCAAATTTACCTGTGTTGTCCAAACTACTGGAAAGGATAGTCACGTCTCAATTACGTTTGTACTTGGAGTCCAACAGTCTCCTGCCTCCAAATCAATCGGCGTACCGGTCAGGCTATTCCACGGAAAGTGCCATTCTGAAACTCACTTCAGATATTTTCAACGAAATGGATGATGGAAACATCTCTGCTGTGGCAAGTTTGGACTTGACATCGGCATTCGACACTGTGAGCCATTCAATCTTGTTACGTCGCCTCTCTTACTCATTTGGAGTGTCTGGAAATGCTCTGCAGAGGTTTTTTTTTTTCACATCATTCCTGTTGACCGTCAGCAATGCGTGTTTTTTCGTGATGAATACTCCTCTTTAGCCCAGTTATTTCTGGTGTCCCTCAGGGATCTGTTATTGGTCCTATTCTTTTCATCATGTATGTGTCTGACTTGTTAAGTGTCTCTAATAACCATCGCCTGTCTATACTTATGTATGCAGATGACATTTTATTGTATGGCTCTGATACACCAGCTCGTACTGTCGACCTATCTTCTCGTGTTTCTGCTTGTGTTTCTGATATAGATGAATGGCTTTCATCAAACGGTCTATGCCTCAACTCACTGAAGTCTAAGGTTATGTGGTGTAGCAGTGTGAGAAGCCATCAACTACCGAGTGGCCCGATTGTGGTAGGAGATCAGGCTATCACTCCCAAACCAGTTATCAGCTGTCTCGGGGTGATGCTTGACCAAAAAAAGCACCTTCTAATGAAAAGCATGTTGCAAAAGTCCAGCTCCACCTGTTTCTTATTCTGAGGCAAATAAGATCAATTAGGACCTTTCTTGTCCGCATGCCTCCGAACTCTGGCTGAGACCCTTGTGATCAGTAGACTCAACTATTGTATTTCATCCATGTATGGTCTTTCGATGTCGTCAATCAGACAATTACAGAGGGTTCAAAATGCAGCTGTACGCATTATTTACGGACTCAAACGATTCGAACATACTACCCCTTATGTGCGAGAACTGTCTTTTAAATGGCTTCCTGTAAAAGCTCGCATTATTTTTCGAAATTTCTTGTATTGTCACAAGTCTTATATGATGTTTCTCCGCTATATTACCGATCTCATAACCAAGATTTCTGAAGTCCCCAACCGTTCCCATCTTCGTTCTTCAAGATCCTTACTCTACTCCTACTATCCCAGCTGTTCGCCGTCCTACTCTTGGTGGAAGTTCGTTCTCTTCTTCATCCTCTAGAATCTGGAACTCTCTTCCTTCCTCACTCACATCCATCTCTTCCTTACGTTCTTTCAAACCTGCTTTACACAATTATTGTATATACTTATATAGAATGCTAATGTATCCTACAATTTTTTGTAATTTTTGCCTCTTACTCTTGATGTATGTACAGTGGCCTTGAAATTTTTTATGATGTAACGCCACTATAATATTGTTCATGGAAATACATAAATAAATAAATAAATTTTTCGATAGACAATCCACCTCTGACTTTGAAGACCGGCGTAATACGAGCAAGCAGGCATATCACGAGTAGAGCTATCCAGTGTGTTCCTCAACTCATTCGAATCCTTGTTATCATCATCACCACGACCGTCCGATAGTCTTCTTTAGGGTCCTCTGTAGTTTCTTCACTCATGCTTTCAGATAAGAACTTATGCTAGATTCCCCATCCAGATCGACCCCTGAATCTATTCGCGCTTGCAGACGAGACTGTATAATTCTGGACTCTGATTCAGAATCGGAAACGTTGATGAAAATGCCCACGAAATTCACAAGGTTATCGGATAGTTCAATTTGTTGGAGAGGCTGGAGATCATCAATTCTTCTCGGAAATAAAGTCGAAGCGGAGGAGATCACTACGTACTTGTTTTCCTCTTTAATGTAGAATATCGCATACTTGATGGTTGACTCGGCCGGGAAGGCCGGCGGCGGGACTATCTTGCGTTTTCGTTCCTGAATAAGAGAAAATCGGCCTAAATGGACATGTATCAGAAGCAGATATGTAACCGGTCGCCGGTCCGGACTGAAAAATCAGACTGGACAATACCGGCGGGACCTGTCATTACCGGCATGATTCCATAGTATGCAATCTCTAGACGTATGTAATCTCTAAAATAGCACTACGTTGTCAGATAGGTCTATATGATTTTGAACAGAACTTAATGCAAGTAGCCTTTCAATGGTGAAGTACGGCCCAATTTTTGATAACAATATTCATTCATTTTTTGTTGGTGAATAATAATTTTTTAATAAATCATTTTTGAACGCATGAATATTTTTTAGTAAGATAAATTTCGGCGGACCGCCTTTTTCAATTAATTATCATCAACTGAATGTTATATCAACCGAAATATATATCTTACTAAAAAATATTCGTGGGTTGAAAGATTATTTGGTTTAAATCATTATTCACAAACCAAAAATGTTAACAATATCTTTCTTTACATATTCAGTTTATATTGCTAAAAAATATTCATTCAATTTATGTTAATAGACAATTTCGTAACAAACAGATTTCCTTGACAGTTCAAATTCATGAAGATTCACGAGATACATGAAATTCAAATATGGGTAGCAGATTGATAACATCCGGTACGAAATCTTTAAGAATACGTAGTTCTCTTTACAAAAACCGCAAAACACAACCTTCGACTAAACACTGAAGTGTTTATGTACATCTACATCCATCAAGATGAGGCTTGAGAAAGTAAATCTTCAGGAAACAAGCAATGTTTGGTTTGTTCTCACGTCAAAATTCATGCAGATTCAAGTTTTGGTCTTGGATTGCAATTGTCATCAAGATAATGTACCGATTGACTTGCATGTGATTCTTCAGTGCCATTTCTACACCCAGAATGTCAATGATAAGGGCTATTCATTTCAGCCCCCCACATATGAGTATGATGTGGCTGTAAGAAATCAATGTTGACTTATATAACACGTGAGCAGGGGGTTTTTTTCGTCGTCGAGCCTTCCGCCAATTGGCGGAAATCGCTCAAAAAATTTCCGCCAACTCTTAAAAAAAATCCGCCACCAAAATGATGGCTTGAAGAGAGCTATATTTGGATCTTTTCAGTTGTACCACCACAGAACAATGCGCCTTAACATTCACCACTTTTCCTCAGTCAGTGATTCTGACCTGAATCAGTCATATCGTATAAAAAGAATGGAATCTTCGCCATAAAAACTGCTACCCCTTCCATCGAGCGTCAGTGCCAGCTCAACTTGTGCGATAATGGTGACGAGTTATAATGACGGTTAAGTCTGTCTGGCACCTAACCATAATGCCAAATGAAATAGGCCTACAATGTGGATAGAAATGGATAATGTTGATATATGTAGGCCCAAATTCTAACCATAGCACGGAGGTAAGATAGGCCGGCCCTTTAGACCCTTTTTTATGATGCCATGTTCCAATAAGTAACACAAGAAATACATGTAGCTTACATATGAATTTCTATGCATTTTTTATGAAAATGTCGTTTTTTTATTCTCCTGGCTCGTTCACATCGACTACTGCTTTGAAGGTTCGTGTTTCACAGCAAGTGGAAACGAATCACAGAAAAGTGGAAGGCTGCCATCAAGGTATTGTGGACGTCGGAATACACGCTGATGCTGCTGATTTAGTGAACATCTCGTGTTGACTTCAACAGCAGCTAGAAACACCCTGAATGACGTCACACCAACGCACGCTTGCTTTTCCTAGTTTTCCAGATTCAACGATTAAAGCACAGACCTAGGATTAGGGAAGACTGCATTCATTCACCGTTATTGTGGATTCATCATTCACCGTTACTAGGTCTGTGGATTAAAGGCTAATTGTTTCATGAAAATGTTTGGTGCGAATGGGACAGGCTTCCCTAACAGCGTGAATCGGACCTCTGCAGATCAACAAAACAGACAATTAGCTTATAAGAAGCCACCATGAGAAAGAAAAAATCATTTCCGCCAAACTGAAAAAAATTCCGCTAAAACGGAAGGATTGGCGGAAAAAAACCCTGCACGTGAGCAGGACGTAAGCAGAGTTTTTTAAGGGGGGGCGCGGTGAACCAATAGAGAAGCTTATATATATTCAAGAAAATCGTCCTGCATTAACAACATACGTTTTTATATGGGTACTTAGCACTAGAGGTAAGCGTTCGTACCACGACATGAACTCCAATACTCCAATGCAACCTATTTTCCTTTTTTGAGCTCTGTCAGAGTGTGTAATACTTTTACCCAATGACACTCAGCTTTTTAGTAGATTGGCGCTCGTGATAGAGATACAATATACGAGTGAATGTATTCCTATAGGCCTAAATATACATCAAGATATCGGCTCATGTGCTATCGTGAAGTGCATGTACATGCATACTTTAAATAACATCACACCCACAATAAATCTATTCACTGATTCTTTTAAGTTACATCCATTATCATGATAGTCAAATCCTACATTAGTTTGCATCTCTGCAACACATTTGATGATCGGCGGTAATCAACAATATTCAAGTCACAAGTTTTTCGTGACTCTTCCATTTTTTTGTCCAACAGTGTAAATTAGAAATGTATAAACTGTTTTGGACAGTATAAGGAAGAATAGGCCTACCCAACTTATTGTTTACGTGATGGATAGGAATATTTGCGAAGTTAAAATTTTAGGTCAACTTCAATATTGTCCTAGGTCATCCCGGTACACAGGAACAGAGAATCTCATATAACACCTTAAAATAGCATGACATAGATTTGATAATATATATTTTAGTTTAGTCTATTTATTTTCAAGCATTCCGATTTGCCCACATTAGCAGGTTATTCCAGTTTGCCTTGTATGACCAAAGGTTAAATTATGTACGGTATCATTTCAACACTTCTCTCACAAAATTCAAGTTATTTACATCATGCACGCATGTGAAATAATGTGATAACTTGATAATACTACTAAATGAAAACGAAGAGACAAGGTTGTTAAAATACTCGATATTGGGTGTTTATGCTGACTATACAGCTGCTATACAGATGATATGAAGCTAGCTACTTAACCACAATTTTAACGATTACTAAGAATAATTGTGTCTATCCCATGTAGTCATTTGTCTAACAACTTACTTCCAATTTCATAATAATACAGTCGCGGCAAATGAATTGAGACCTGCATTTTTGTTAGTCCTCTACCAACAAATGCTTACTCTCAGCTTGAATAGAAATTTTAGGGTGTCTTACTCGTTTCAATTCATTCCGCTCTATAACAGCACACCAATCAGATAGTGAGATGTCTGGTAATGAGATTCAAACTGTTACGAACCGTTTAAAAACATTGGACTTAACAGCACACACATCACTGGCAAAATTATTTTTGACACAAACTGTATACAGGCATACGGAGTGGTTATTTTTACGCTCAGTTGCGTGGAAATATCCTTTCACCCATAGTCCGGTTATCTACACGCCACTGTTAGATAAAATATTTAGTTGTAAACAGATTCGGGGCTTTTCAACATCGAATTTCCAAAACGAGAACTTCGAGACAGCTATTTGGACCTCGAAGTACGCATGTATATAGACGAAGCTCTAGTGAAATATTACTTCCACACGACAATAGGATGCATTTACGTATGAATTTTTTCAAGTAATCAACAATAATTAAGGAAATTCAATGCTATTTTAAAAAGTCACGAATCTGTTTATAACAAAATATTTCATCTAGCATTGGGAGTGTAAGTAACCCGACTATATGTGAAAGGATTTTTCCACGCAACTGGACGTGTAAATAAAGCTGGCCTACAGTCATATCAACTGCAGTTTTCTATGATTTCTATGACCAGCTTTCTGTCGAATTTTCAAATGAGATGAGTTTTGAGCAGATTGACAGCGAAGATTAACAAATGTACGGTGCCTATGCGAAGAAGGCTAATACACGATTGTTCTACTCGCTGTCCATCACAGTCACTCAGCAATGGTGTAAGACTGATTTTCTTTCAACAGTCTGGATGGACTGATTTGAAAAGAAACAATGATAGAAAATCTATGTTTACATCCCAAACGGTATCAAAAATTTCACGATTTGTGCATATTCTCAGTGGTACTGTCTTCCAGCAAGACTCAGTACCATACACGAAACGATGAAAAGTGATACCCCTACCCCCAACCTTTCATTGAATTTTTCAACGACTCCTGAGACCCAATGAACAGTTGGTCAAACATCCGGAAATCCGAAAAACTTGCATCTCTGAAAACATGACCAAATACTGACACTGGGTAGGGTTTTAGGAATTTTAGCGAATCATTATTTCAAAATAGGCTTAATAAAGTTTTCTCTAAGGTTATAATATACTATATCACATGACGAATGATTCAGTTCTACCGGATCTGTTTTATCGATTTCACGCATGCATACGTCGCAGATGGACTCTCGATTCTCAGCAGATAATTACTATTATAAATATTACATACGACCTTTGTACATGTAGGTCTATTCTTTAGGATTTAACGGTAAATCATCCTTAATACCTTGTTGATTAAGTATGATGGTAAACCAATGATCACTATCTGTTCTCGAATCTTCCATATCCACAATCGTCACTATTACTTCACGATAACTAACATGTAAGTTGCACTTCGTAACTGGCTATTTCTAAGAAAAGTTCGTCGATATGTTATTGCAGCTAAATGGCAAAGACATATCTTTCCTATGATCGCATCTGCGATAAAGCAGATTTAAGATGTATGGGAAATAGAATTAGACCAGCCATGCCCCCCTGAGTTTGTTAGAATTCAATGATGTCAAAGTTCTACTTACTTCATCACTTCCAAATCGTCGTTAGTACAGCAGCCGTTAAATGCAGAAACTATCATCAATCAGCTGAGTTTTATGATCGAGAACCTCACGACCTTGACAATAGCAACAAATCAGCTCCAAACTCGGTGGTGCGTCACTTTCTTACCGCACTAGACAGCTAATACTTGGATATCATCACGTCACGATGTCTCCACGTCATCAGAAATAAGATGCGAAATGGAAGTTACCATGGCTGCGTGACTGAAGTGCATACATCGAACAGATCAAGTAGAATCTGTTAGCGTGGATGGGTGTTTGTTAGTCAGTAGATTGCCTGGCAAATAGTTAAATTGTCCAACTGCGTCGTTAAACCGAGATAGCTCTTCATCCCTCTACGAATCAGACCTTAAATAAACGTCTTCAAGCTAGATTACTCGAGTATATGCCTACATATGACGCCCCAGTTAGAGTGAGATTTCGCGCGCTTATTGGCATTTCCTGTCACTCAAGTTAGATCCTCCGAACAAGAAAACTGATAAATGAGCAAACAAATTAACTGATAAATTCTACCAATATGACACCGGTAAATATAACGTATTAATAACGTTTTCCATCAGTATGAAAAAATCAATGCTGTAATATCTGATCTAATCTAATCTAAGCTGCTATCTTTACAATTCTGTGCTGTATTAATCAGTATACACATTAGCATGCACAATATAAAGGGTACATGGGTTCTCGGCTAAAAACATAGCGTACGCGCATAAGAAAACTGAGTGTGTATTCAAACCATGAACATATTCAAACAAAGTTAAAGAATAGAAATATGTCCAATCTCATAGGGTGAGATTACACAAATGCTACACGTCGCATCACTATTGTACAGGACAGTAAATTTTACAATATAGGGCCTATATTATATATATAGTATAATGTTTACTTCTAATATTAAACTAAACAGGTGATTTAATGTTCTCTGAACTAAGAAAGGTTTTATTAAATCAGTTGATTAATGAGAATTTGTATCAATAAATGAAAGATATAAGGCGAAAAGGAGATAGTGAAAGTAAGTAAGTGATATCATAAGATAACATATGATATATATTTTGTTGGCGATTCAAAGCATATGTAAAACAGTGATTGATTCAGTAATAATAATGGAAAAATAATCCGCCATAATATGGACATTTGTCCACTTAATATTCGCTATTAATTAAAATGAAATGAATTTAAACAACATAATTTTTTATACATCGAATTTCATATATAACTATTCATACACTGTATTCATAGATCCTGTTCATTAACCCAAATTATGCCGATTTAGTTTTTCAACCAATTTGATTAATGCTGTCTTAAACAATAGTTTTCTGTCCTGAAGCAATAAATTGCTCGAAAAGATCATACCGATTGAAAAATTAAATCGGCTTTGCTTTAGCTAACAAACAGGGCCATAGCTTCGCAAGGTAAGGTCTCACCTCACAATTTTGATGAATTCCCGCAGATACCTCCACAATTAACAACAATGTGGAAATTGAAATTGCCGCCGTTTCTGATGTTCTTAAATTTGTCAAGGCAAAGAAATTATTTAATGCTAATGTTTAACAAATACTGTTAAATCTGATGTCTATGGTCAACACCTTCTGCTCACATCTTTGTATGTTTAGTACTATATGTATCAATAACAGGCACAGGAAGCCTATAGGACATAAACAGTTTCAGTACGATAAGATGACATGCAAGTGGTATGGATACTTCAAAGGAAAAAGTTGATTGAGCTAATTAAAAATGACAGCATAATCAAATTTAATGTAAGTCAAAGCAGTTATGCTCATCAGCAACAATATATACGCTTATTATAGCGCTTTGTTTGTTTCATCATTAGTATCGTTATTCCTAAGTATAATCTGCATTATTTGGACTGCTACTAAGTTAACTAATTTATTTTTTCTCGGACAATATCCTCTTATCTCTTTCTTGTGTCATATAGTATGTATTCATATTACATTTTAATATTCGAAATCTGATTATAACGGTGGTCTTAAGCAAATATGTCTAGATGGTTACTTATTCATATTACATTTTAATATTCGAAATCTGATTATAACGGTGGTCTAAAGCAAATATGTCTAGATGGTTTCTAAAGCAATAAATCTTATTAGAGCTTTTGAATATTATCAGATTATATTTTCGGACGCTGGCATGAAGTTTAATTTATAAACTAAAGCAAGCACTTATCAAAATCAAGAAAAAAATTATAAACAATTTAATAAATCCAAAAACTATATTTTACAAGCAATTTATAAAGTCCTTATAAATTTTGTTAAGTGACATCACAATTTAAAAAGTTTATTAAATTCCTATCTATCAAAATAAGCGCTTATAAATAAAACATAAATTAACAAGAGTTTATAAATATTTAATAAATTTATAGTCTCAGATAGTCTCGGGAGGTAAGAAAATACAAATTAGCCGGTTTACTGATCAGAAATGCCAAAAATCTTAGGTATGCTTCACTTCAGAGCGTGTGAGCGTGACATGAACGTGCATTAACAAATATTTGCTCATTAAAACAATCAAAGCAATATTCTCTATTAGCATTGTTGGGTATATACAGGATGGGCCACTATTCCCTTGCACTTTTTAAAAGCATTCATTGTAAATGATATTCTAATTAGGAGATCTATTTTAAATTGTGATTCTAGCCTCATGCGTATATGATACTATCTCATATTTAGGAATATGCGATGCTTATGCACATGGTTGGGAGATCTATGACATTGCATCTCTAGAAATGGTAAAATCGACTGTGATATCTTATTACTTGGATTTGGGTTTTAGAAGCTAAGAGATGCAAAGCGCTCTTTCATGTTAATTTTTTAAAAAAATTAGATATCTTTGAAGGAATGCATATCTTTCAATGTACCAGCAAATAGGCTGCCAACTTCTCTCAACTTCAGAAATCAAACTTCCTTGGATATGGTTGATTCATCGCCTTACAACATGCCATTTCTCACTCAGGCTGCGGCATGGTTATTAGATCGCTCAGATAAAGCAATGCGGATGGTAAAGGACAAACTGCGAAGGACCTATGACACCGAACCTCCAAGAGGAGAGCAAATCCGAAAATGGATGGAAAATCTTTTCGAAATAGAAAGCATGAAAGACATCCAAAGAACTGTCGTCCAAACGAGCGTGGAGATAAAGCTGAAAGTATTGATGCATCAGTGGGGGACTGATAGCAACGAGGGATTTGGAAAGTTTGTGTTATGAATACAATAAAAATGTCAATTACTGCTTCATTTAAGTGCTTATTTTTAATACTACGAGTAGCTTGCTCATAATTCAGGTTGTCCAATTTCTCCTAAAAAATGCAAGGGATTAATAGTCCACCCTGAACATGTAGTTAGCAAAGATTCATTTACTACTAATGACCGAAGATTCCTCAAAATGCTGTAGGCTACTGAGACTAGGATTTGACATTATACCATTTGAAGTACATGTACTTACCAGATTTTCCTTAGAAGAATCATCATTGATGAAACAGTGGTAATCACCCCAAGTACTGATGACCACCCACTTCTCCGCTGATGATGTAGACATAGTTCGGAAGTTATGCAATATCAACACACACCTCCGTTGCAAACGATATAACTAAATATTGAGTCGCAACCTCAGTTGAAAAATGGGAACAGACCTGAATAGCTGTTATTTCATCCTATCAGGAATCATCAGCAGACCTAGTTCACATTCCCTAACACCATCACGACTCCCTATTTAATGTGCAGCCATGCCCGGGAATTCAAGTGCGAAAACGTAGCAATTTATTAAAAATACCATCAGTACTACTTAAAAGCGGAATGCGGTAGTCTACTGTTGAAGGCACAGTAGAATTCGCATATATCGGCGCCTCAAGGGACAGACGAAAACCGCCGATATACGCGAACCGCCGATATATGCGAACTCCCTGAATTTTGAAGTTTTGTGAAATCTACACGAGCTCTGAGATCATGCCATGCATCATACAATGTATATGGGTCATTCCGCGCCACTTCAACAAATCGGTGTGGCTGACTTTTTCAAATTCCGCTGAAACTCACATATTATCTTTACCTGGGTATAACTAGAGGATCCCTAAAGTATTTCCGTCTAATTTTGTCTAAAAGTGCATTTAAATGACCTTTAAAGATGAGGTACCGCGCTAATTTTGACAAATTTTGAAAAAACTATGTGAATTTCAAATTGCTCTAATTCTGGTCTCTTTGTGAAACGGGTGCTGAAATTTTCACTGTCCATCCTTCAAGACACATATATTATGGAGAAACAATCACAAGTTTCAAAATGATATAGAGAAAAATTCTATGTGACCTTGAAAATTCGATTTTTTTGAAAAAGTGCATTTTTTGAAATTCTCTAGAAAAATATATGAACAATATAAAATTTAACTAGTATTGCAGGTCAACTATACTGGTCTTGGAGATACTGAAAAAAATTGTCAAAAAAATCCCACCATTCTGGAAATGACTTTTGCATCCCATTTAAGTTGCTCAAATTTTCAAATTTGTACATCTTTGACCATGTCCTGCCAATTTCTCTATGGTCGAAATTTTAATTTTTTTGATGGATCAGTAGCAGCTGGGAATGAAGAACAAGTATCCAAAGTTTCATAACCCGTTTTTGATCAGAAGAGTGAGAAATATGAATTTGAAATTTACTAAAATAGTATGTTGCTACTTATAAGTAGGTAATAAGTAGTAGTACACTACTACCCAAATTCTGTCATTCTTTTGCATATACTCACACACAAAACTTCAAGTAAGTGATGCCGATTACTTTAACATCAAAAACACGATGATCCTGTACAAAAATCGGTTTAATCGGGATGAATAGGCTACAATATGAAAAACTTGACCAGAACACACAGAGTGGTTACAAAAAAATCAAACATTCAGCTGCGTTTAACTATGTACAGTGAAAACAGTGAAAAATGATCTGAACTTCAATTGCTAGGCCTACATGATTACTTGAGAATTACATCTATCTAATTATTACAGTTATTGAATACAGGCTATGAATCATTACAGTTTATAAATTAGTATTGACTATTCAGCTCTCATCAGTACCGTACCTGTACATGTACATATCTTATGTACAGTCTCTCTACAATGTATACCTTCGTCTATATACAAATACAATCGCTCTGTTGATCTAAGTAATCTTGTACATTCCTCTTGAATTTATCAATGTTGGTTCCTGGATTTTCCGAAGTATGTCAACAAGGGGTATTGATGAATGTCAGGGGAATCGGGATAGCGGAAGTACTGGGGTCCAGCTTTGGATAAAGTCTGAATGGTGGCAATATTGTCTCCGATTTGTAGAATTTGACCAGGGAATTCCGCTCCAAAGTAAGAGACGATCACCCAGTCCTTTGGTTGCCAGTTGACATCGTCGAATTCACGTTGTTCATTATCACTAAAAGAGAAGCATACGGGCGATTTGTATAGCTCATTGATGCAACAAGAACTTTGTGCTTAAAAATTTTCTTTCCATTCAAAGCAACCATGCAAACTAGACCTACCAGTTGCTTACAAAATTTGTGACATCAAATGAAAACAATTAAGGCTGACAATACTCAAATAAAATGCACGTAGCACACTAACATGCGCTCCATTTATTGACAAACCCGACTGTAATCGAAGAAGTGTGTACATGTATATGCCCTATCTCAATAATTATTATTTAATATTATTTAATTATTATAATACACGTGAACCCAACACCCCAGACTACATACTGGCTCACCTTTCAGCATCAGCTTTGGCTACATTGAACAAGGTTCCTCTGTCGTCCGAACTCAATCGAAATGCATTGACTGACTTATCATTCATAGGAGCGAAACAATGATATTGCCTGATTCCTTTGATGGGCTGTGCGTCATTTTTGGTCTGAATGATGTCAGCTCCTCGAACGTAGATAAATCTGCATGAAAAAAAGCGAAATTTAAATTTGAACAGACATTTCTGCATAGAATATAAATAAGAGCAATGTCTGCTAACACTGAATTAGCTCGTCTAGATTTGAAGCGTAAAAACGTGAAAAACATAACTCACTCGATGCCTTTTATGTGGTCTCTTGCAAATTGGAAGAATGTTTCTGGGTTGTCAATGATCTTGCCTTGGAGTGATAGTCTGTAGATGATCCGCTTGACAGTGCCGCCGATGCCATCGCATGCACTTTTGCCGTGGCTAGTCGCGAAGAAGTGCCAGAGCACCTTGATCTTGTGAACTCTCTCAATCTGACATATGTTGTTGATGTTGTATCTGAAATGAAAATAACTGGTGAATAAAGTGCTTAGATTAGGTATGAGTATTTTTTGTTTAATGTTTTTATAAATGTACATTTCCTTACCTGTTCTTATACTGCGCCACTGCACCATCCGAAAAGAAGTTTATCTCGGCTATCCAGGGATACTTGCTCATCACAAGCAACAGCAGCTTCTTGTTGAAAGCATCAACTGTAGCCGAATCGTGAACCATATGATCGCTCACTATACAAAAGCTCTGTGTCTTCATTTGATTATCACTTTTGAAATAAAGAACGTATGGGTGAAGTGTAACCTGCTGTTTGGTGAAATAAGATGCTTGGGCGGATTCTTGCTGTATACATGTGTAATTTTCGGCGAAATCCAGTTGAAGTATAGATTGATTGGGCTGCAGGCGTGCCTTCAGTTCATTCAAGTACATGGATTGGGATTTGGAGACGAAATGGTGAACTGTTAAGTTGTGTATGTTATCCACAAGATTTTCCGTAAAATCTCCAATCGTTTCTTCTATCGTTTTTAGACAGCACCGGTCTGTCGAAATCCATTGATGATATTGTATGTTTTCTTGTTCGTCAGTATTCTCACTAACTAAATCAGCAACCGTTTTCATGAGTTCCTCCTTTCCTGGACATTCCATGCATTCATGCATCATGCATGCTCTGTTGTCCTCATGACACACAACCGTTTTCATCAGATCAGTGATCGAAATTCTGGTCCCCAACGCCTTCAGTTTCAACTTAGGGTTTTGGTGCAAGGTGCACACACAAACGGTGTGCGTTCCAGCTGCCCCGGCCAGAACACACCAAGGTGGGCGCAATGATGCGAAGAACGAGAAGCCTAGCTGGTAAGTTGTGTTCTGTTTCCATTGCAAGTACAGTTCCTTAAGATTGCACAGGATTAGTCGTTTTTGTACTTTTCGTTTTTCTCCGTCGATTCTCACGCTGACACAATCTTTCTTCCCGGGAAGAACTCGACTATTTTCATCATTTTCATAGAATCTCCTGACATCGGCTTTCACCTCCTCTGGTATCTTCATAGCCTCGTTCTTTTGAACCCTGTCCGGCGTACCGAGTATACCCTTTTCTTGGAGCAGTTCTTTTGATTTTCTTGCGATGTACTGACTAACGCCGAATATGTTCATCATATCTTCCAGCGTGTAGTAATGCGGAACGAGGGTCAGCAATTGGATCTTCTTCTGCGTGCTATCAGTGGAGTTAATTTTCAATTGAAGACTGCTTATTAGGTTTTCAATATACTCTTCTTCTTTTTTGAAATCACTTGATGACTGATCGGGGTATGCAAATTCTAGAATTTTGTCCTTGACTTCACCAGCTTTCCTTGCTATTTTCAACTTCAGTTGATCTCCTGACAATCTTCTCTTTCTAACAGGAGAAACATCGCACGAATCAAGCACTTGGTTTATTTTGCCTAGATCTTCATCTACGACATTGTTTGATGTAAATGGCTCATTTCCTTCGCTCCCATTGTTGCTACTTTCTGAATCAGTTTCCAAAGTTTTCAAGCAATTGTAACATATTTTTTTTCCTGGTATCAGTTGCGGAAATTGTTCGTGATGTCTCATTGTTATCGTCGTCAAGTTCGTTTTTACGGATTTACGATGCTTCTTTAGAATGTTGCAACAAGAGATAATACGAGATGAGTAATACTTGTCAAATTGCATCTTATGATGGGCACATATGGTCACTAGATGATGAGACTCGATTCCTGTTCGTAAAGAAATCACTTTCTTTAAATCATCTTGCAATAATTCAACTGAAGACACAGAGGTTAATGTCTTGTCATTACATTCGAGCGATAGGCGTTCGCCGATTGAACACATCTGCAATAGGATGATATAATATTGTAGGCTACATGGCAAACTCTTTCGAAATTGCCATGTTGTGCTTCTGCACGTGCATTATAGTAGTAGCTCTTGATCTTACAAACGGCATGCCGCCTGAGAAAGTAGATCGAGCCAGTACATGTTACACATGTATGCTGCAACTCGGTAGATACTCAGTAGATAATGAATAATTAACAGATTTACTAATTGCGGCATACATGCGTAACATGTACTGGCTCGATCTACATTCTAAGGCGGAATGCCGTTTGTAAGATCAAGAGCTACTACTATGATGCACGTGCAGAAGCACAACATGGTAATTTCGAATGAAAATATCAGCGTGCGGCTGCTACATGTAGATAGGGAGTTGCGTTAATGTCGGAAAGTGTAGCGTAGACTCACTGATGAGTCCTTATAGGTCCTTATGAGTCCTTTCATTCTTAACTAGCATTTGTCCATCTAGGCACGTGCCAAATTGTCATAAACCTGTGATCAATTATTCAATGTGTGGTTATTAATTAGTAGGAAAATAGGGGACAGCTGTTTAATGAGGCTATAGGAGGACTCTTTGAATATCAGACGCATGGGTGAGAAAAGATAATCTGCCTTTTAACTTTTGCCTTGTAACTTTTATGTCATTTGCCGCGTTGCACCTGAAGAGAGCGGAGGAAAGGCCTCGTGCAATAAACATTTACTTAACATGAATGCATGCCTATTTTTTGTGTACAAATGAGAAAAAATAGTGTATTCAAAGGATGTCTGGTCAAAATGGTCGTAAAAATCAGTTCTGAACTGTCACCAACAATACAAATCTGTGGTAACCTGTTGTGCTCAAATTATTCGGAGCATCAAATAATGTCTGCCCCTGTCTAATCAGTATTTGTCTGCCTACGATCGTCCGCCAAACCAAGCTTCAGGAAATTGATGAAGAGTGACCATGTTTACAACATTGGCAAATTGACAGCAGTGTCTGCACAAGGTAAAGAGCAAGTATTAAGCAGAAACCGTTTTGACTAGGATTCATTGAAAGTAAACAGTAGTCATACGTGCGAGGCCCATGTTTAAAGGTGTCAATTATTGTGCAATTTTTTATTCATTTGTTGAAGGTAAATATACAGTCAATACATACATATATACAGTACGTACAAAGCAATTATTCTGAATTGTACAACGTATTACATACGATAGGTCTACTGATTGTGAAAAATGAATTTGTTCTCAGCGGAATTTCGAGTTCAACTTAGCTCCACTCCTGATTTATGCTTAAAACGCACAGTCAATTACATTGAGTAGTTTACAGCAGCCTGTCTAAGAATAATAATTACCCATTTGTACTCACTGGTTGCGCCGCTTCAGATTCTTCCGCCCGGCTCATGCGATGAAGATAAGATGAATGATTCATTGAAACTTTGTTTAGACGGTGGAGATATACTCAGTCAATGTATTCCTATAAATTAGACGGTGATAAATACTCAGAAGAAAAGGTCATATAAATCACGTGGTTACAATCTGCAACGAAGAAAGGTTATTTAAATACGATTAATAAATAATTAAACAAAACCAATATAAAGTTAAATATCTTTAAGAATAAGAGCCTACCCATTATTTTATAATCAAACATTTTTACTTAAATCCCCTACACAAAAAATTTCAAGATTCAACAATGCTAATCTCAAAGTCCCGATTCCACGGTAATGATTTTAAAGCAATCATTAACAATGGTCTAAAACAATGTTACATTGTTCTATGTGGCCACATCATGGCACATTGCCAACTAAGGTGTTCAAGTTTACGTTGATGGCAGACGTCTTTTGGTTTTGCCAATATATTGCAATCAGATTCCAAAAGCAACATTGGAAGCAACGACTAGCATGACGATTGCCTATGCTACTTTTAACTTACTTTTAATCATCCCGTTAATCTCCATTTCATAACACCCATGCAACAACCTTGCATTCCAATAAAAATATTTTTAACTTTTATTACTAATTATGTGTGCATAGCATAACCCACGAAGGGGATTATTTTATTTTATTTTATTCAGTGCATTATCATTGTAAACGCGTGAAGAATTGTTTAAATTTACGACCTATAAATGTTTGTTTGTTATAATACTAATTGGGAATAGATATTTTCTTCTAGATATTGGTATTTTATTACATTCATTATGGAAGAGATTCCAATTAGTGGATTATACATGTAAGCACGATGAAGCATGCTCGTGCTTACAATGTATCCCCAATTGGAATCTATTCCATCATGAATGTAATAAAATTTAACCCATATCTTAAGTCGAAAGGGCTATCCATGCAATAATTCAATCAACAATTAACAAATTTATAGGTCGTATATAAACAATTCTTCACGCGTTACAATTGATAATGACTATTCAATAAAATACTCAAAACCCCTTCGTTGGGTTTATGCCACCCAGAAATTTAGTAATACGTTATAAAAATAAACTTTTTTCGTAAACTTAACTTGGAATCCAAGGTTGTTATGACCTCGTTCAAACCTGGAAGATATTTCTCCCTTAAAATTAAGTTAGGTCAGACCTGCCATCGCGTCTTGTCTATTAGCTTTCAATGTCAGAGCGAGATCTGCTTGCGCAATATTTTGGCAAACACCACAAGCACGTCTGCCTCAACGTAAACTTGAACACTTAAGTGGCAATAGAGCATTGCGACCACACATAGAACAATGTAACCATTGTTTTTCGTACTATAATGATTGCTTTAAAATCATTATACCGAGGAAACTCGGACTTTGAGATTAGCATTGTTGACTCTATAAAAATTTTTTAGTAAGCAATCCATTGCTTACCCGAACATTAGGTTTATCTGATAGCTTCTTATTCTTAAGATATTTAACTAACAATACCTATTGTTTAATTGTTTTATGCGTGAGAGTATTTAAATAACCTTTCTTCGTTGCAGCATTGTAACCACGGGTGATTTATAGAACAATTGAATCTATTCCATAATGAATGTAATAAAATTACCAATATCTTAAGTAGAAATGGCCTATCCATTCAATTAATTCAATCAACAATTAACAAATTTATAGGTCGTAAATTAAACAATTCTTCACGCGTTTACAATTGAGAATGACTTCAATAAAATAATCAAAATCCCCTTCTGGGTTATGCATCACAGAAATTTTAGTAATAAGTTATAAAAATATTCGTACACTTACTTAATGCAAGTTGGTTATGACCTCGTTCAAACTGGAAATATTTCTCCCTTAAAAGTAAGTTTAGGTCCGCAGACATGCAATCGCGTCTTGTCTATGCTTTCAATGTCAGGTTGATCCAGATTGCCAATATATTGGCAAAAACCAAAAGACGTCTGCATCAACGTACAACTTAACACTTAATTGGCGAATAGAGCCATTGCACAACACATAGACAATGTAACCATTGTTTTCGTAACTATAATGATTGCTTAAAATCATTTTCCGTTGAAACTCTGACTTTGAGATTAGCATTGTAGAATCTATAAAAATTTTTAGTAGCAATCCATTGCTTAACCGAACATTAGGTTATAATGGTAGCTCTTATTTCTTAATGATATTTAACTAACAATACCTATTGTTTAATTGTTTATGCGTAGTATTTAAATAACCTTTTCTTCGTTGCAGATTGTAACCACGTGATTTATAGAATTCATTGAAACTTTGCCCGAGGCTTTGGTAGAGGATTGCGCAATCCTTTGTCTGTGGATAATGTCTTTCTCCCACAGGATGAGTCATCCTGGGAGTGGGTTTCCCATAGGAAGAATGAAAGGAGATGATTGCGCAAATAGTGTCCAAATCTCACGAATGATACATCAGAATCGCCACAATTGGTATTAAACCTTATTCCACGAGAAGGGAATAAGTGACCGCACCGTGCGATAACTTAACTCTAGATTAGTTATCCTTTCAGCGACGTAAATTCATGAAAATCCAGATTTCCCTTTTCATGTTGCGCAATGTCACATTTCAGACTGCATTACGTCTCCGATTGACCAGAGTGCAGATTTCTCTTACCTAATAATTTCCTCATCTACAATCAAACAGGTTAGCCCTCTCACAAGTTTCATGACGCAATTTCTACAGAGTTATCTGTCTCTCTCATTCAAGTTATATGCCTTGATTTCTGGCCTGTGTTTCTGGCAGACAATGCGTGTATTAAAAGCACCTATTTCCAGCTCGATTCACAAGACATTACGCAATTATTGATTTTCTGTGGTTCTGATGATCTTTTATTGTTAGTTTGTGACCACATCAGGGATGCCCTAACCTAACCGAGAATTTCTATCTTCCATCTATCGCCGCATTACGCAATTTTAAAATGTGAGAGTGAGAAGAGACCATTGATTGAAAGGCAGCACCGCCGCTAGTATTTCCCCAGATCGTAAGATGTCTTTGCCTTTCTACAAGGTATATCTGCTGTAGATTCAGTTTCGGTTTCAGTCTCCGTAAATATCCTCTGAATGTTCGTCAGTCTCTGACGGGGCCCACCTGTGTACATCTCCGGTACTACCCCACTTTCTTTAAAGATTTTCTCGATGCTCCAGTTCTTGCTCTTCAACATGATACATTGTTCTTCAGCAGCCTCAACATGTGTGCCTCTTCGCCAACTTGCATCACAATGCCTTGGCAGTACTCACCATCGTAGGTGGCTTCAACTTGCACTGTATTACGCAGTCTGACGTCAATCAAATTATTCATTGTGAACGATTTGGTCTCTTGAACACTGCGGATGTCGAACGTTTTGTCGCTCATAAAGAAAATGAGCAGATATTTAACCATTTCAAACTCCATCTGAAATCAAATCGATTTTTTAAGAAACATTTTGTAAAAAGTTAAGTCATTTATGATTCATGACATGAGATTAACTGTAGTATACTTTTCAAGAAGACACATGACTGTTTACTGACCCAAATGATCTAAAATAAGTGTAAGTAAAAGCTCTACATAAAACAATCGACACTTAGGAACTCGACGCCTTCATATCATAATTTTAAGTTCATATCACATTCAAAGTTTCCGGAAAGAAGAAAGGAGATTGAGCGTAAAAATAGCATATATTTTGCATTGGGTTATTATACAAATAAAATACAAGAAAAATGAATCAACCATCATACGTTATTCACACTTTTCTATCAACACTAACCATAGGGATAACCAAGAAACGATCAGGAACATCCGTGGTTAAAATAATGCACTTTCCAACATACGGTTCGTTATAAACAAAGAGAGTTGACTTGATAAAGAAACCGATTTTAAAAAATGTAAATGAACAATACGGATAGTCGTACAAAGAATTCACATAACGTAAAACAACACCTTCTAACACTACTTTTCGGTCAACTATGTTCACTAAACAAAGTTGTCCATTACTCAGAACAACACAATTATTTGGATGACAGCTGTTCACAAAAAATTCCTCTTCCGATTGATCTATGAACAAATTCGCTATTACTGACAAGTTATTAACAGTTTGTCTGAACATATTGCGGGAACATTTTAAACGCCTCTTTAAAATAGACAGATAGTTTTCAAAACAAAATGTGGACCAATCATCCAACACGCCATGATCGTGCACAAATTCAGGAATATGCCGAATAATATGAATATTATACGATGAAAATATATTTTCATATAAAGGAGTCAACTCCGCACAGAAATTTTCTATACAGGCAATAGAATTCTCTATATATTCAACGCAGTATTGTGGAGAGCATAATGAGTACATTGAAAAATGCAAAAGCAAGAAATGTCGATAATAATCTCCATGAATTAAGTCTTTGAACAGAAATGGACCAATATACAATAGGAGGGATCTATACTCCACGGCCTTGAAGTGCTCCAACTCAGAAAGACTTCTCAATTTCCTATTGAACTCTCTTGGAAGTTCTTGACGAACAATCTCAATACGATTGTTAATCAATTCTTTCTGATATTCAGGTACTTTACATCGAAGCCTCACTCCCTTTACTGAAGAGAAAAGGAAGGTACATAATCTTTTCATGATGCCCAAGCAAACACAATGCATGTAGTCAGGAAGAAAATCGTTCCTCAAATCTACAAAATTAGCCAGTGGTGACAGCGACAGTTGATTGCTTTCACGACCTTCAACATACAAACGTCTTTCTCGAGATAGGTTACACAAATCTGAACGTGAGCAATATGGAAAGAATAGACGCCTGTCCCCGAAAATACCCTGTAATCTACAATAGCTACACCCATCTTTCGCGGAGTGTCCTTTAACACATTGTAAATATGCTCTGGCTGGGGCATCACACACGAAAAAAACACGACTCAGAGATAATTGGTTGTTGCCGATGCGAAATGGTTCTAAAAAAGCTGTCCCAATTCGTTAAGTAGCTGTGACAGAAATGTCGGAAGATCAGGTTTACCAACACCACAGTAAACAGCAAGTGGCAGGGGCTTTTTAAACACACAATCCTTTATCTTCACTAAAATAGTCCAAAGTCCAGTATGTGAAGACCGAAACAGAGGTAATCCATCAATATTAATATACAAAATGATATTGTTCAATGAATTTGACAATTTCAAAAGCTTACTGTTCACACAAAATAAAAGGACATCCATAATGCTATAATACGCATACCGATTACTCTCAACCACCAGAGGTTGTATTTCAGTTTTCAATTGTATTTGATTTTTCAGGAGATGCACAGATTTTGGGACATCAATACCATACTTAATTAATATGGATAATAAGTACCCCATAGCACGATGGCTAATGCTGAAAAGAATCATGAATTTCAGTAATTCAGCAGACAAGCTCGAATCTTCTCTTGTTTCTTCTACATCTTCGAAAGAGTCAACTGCATCCAAGACAACACTACTGCTGACATGACCATCACTTGTGTAATCGACAGTTTCACTGCAATTCGACATACCCACACTTTCTCTTGAATCATTTGAATTATCGCATCGGAAACTAAGATTAGAATCTTCTCCTCTCAGTACAGGCTGATCCATGTAGTTCGCCAACGAAGCACACAGGCTTTCCCTTGCTTGTCGATTCACATTTCTTTTCGACATCTTCCCTGCATAAGATAAAAATCTTTCTTCATTTTATGTCTATTTAAAATTTAAGCCAATCAAATCAACCCGAATTAATTAATAGTTTTGGTTACCATCAAAACCGCGATCCCTATTTCCCATCATTTTATTACTCTTCATCCCTATAAGAAGGTCTACATGTTAAAGTACGTACGTTAAGAACATTTATTCTACAGTGCTGCTACAGCCATAAAAAGACGCAGAGCACAAAAAAACACAGGAACTTATTTTCGACATTATCACAAATATCATAACATAATCAAGATTATCAAGATGCTCAAATATGTATTCTCAGAAGCATGGAAATGTGTAAAATTTGCCTATTTCATCTGCAATTCAGTCTTATATGGCAGGCCTAGAAAAAGGATCTAACAAATAGATTTTCTTGATACTTTACATTCTAACTCAGTTCATACCTGCCGTTATGTACACGGAGGGATAGAGCTGAGAAACAAAATTATCAAAAATTTCATGGGACCTTGTCTCTCAGAAGCATGGAAATGTCTAAAATTTGCCTATTTCATCTGCAATTCAGACTTAATATAAGATATTCAGTCTTATATAACAGCTATGCTAATAACATGAATTCTGTGAGGTAACAAGAACTTCACTGTATCGTAATGTTGCGAAGAAACTCAAGTTAAGTCAAAATATTTAGCCAAATGGAGAGGCGAAAATATGTCAAATAGAAAATATCCTACTATTTGATATTTCTAATATTAAAACAACATCATTCTTATATATAATTATTACCTCTTGGGTGACATTTATATGTATCCCTAAGGTCAATTGGTGGATGGCTGACACAGCAAATATCAAATTGTGCTTTGAATCGTGCAAATAATGGCTAAGTGCAATATCATTACAATATTCGTAGACAGCTTTCTCTGAACAACGCGATGGGAATAAACATCATGAAAGTAGCCTGAGAAAGATCTGATTGACTGCTCTTTTTGAGGAGTAAATGTAGTTACACTTTTCAGAAGATAAATATATTGTCAAAGATATTGGGTTGTATTTCGTAAACGTGGCATTATTGAACAGTTAAGCTACAATCTCACACTAAATTGATGATTATTACTTCAAGCGTTGATGCATTACACATGATTAGGCATGTGATTACATAAATATGGCATGCATTAAATACATGGATCTTTTATCCAGATCATGAATTGTATCCACACATGCATATCTAAATCCAAAAATATTTTACTTTGATCATGGATAACATCTTTGTGGAAGATTATTGAAATCTGTTACAACCATAGACATCAGATACGGCTACAATCTAGAGCTCTATAATAACAAGATGGGATGTCACAATATCAGTATCTCATAATGTGATGTCAATAATCAAGCAATATTAAATGAAATCGGTCGATCTACATGCGCCTTTGCTTGTTGAAATCATTTGCCTTGAAATTAAGTTTGGCAATTTGTTTAAAATGTTCAATATTTAAAAGGAGCTGATACCTTAGAAACGACAGTCAACAATTAAAATATGCTGTGATAGTTATCATTTTTCCTTGTTTCTGCTGATTATATGTATTATTACGGGGTGTTCTGAATAATAGAGCTAATGTATTTTCAGCAGAAACGTTGAACATCAACACAATATTCTTTTCGATAAGTTTTCAATGCACTTTTCAAGATTGTATTACACCATAAATTGAGTAACATCTATCTAAGCTGCATCCATGCTAGGCTCATAACATTTAGAAGGGCTGAGCATGAAGGAATGCACAACAAACTGCAGGGGTTGATTATACAGTCGCAAGTCCGCGTCAGACGAATCTTTCATAAATTTGTAGGGTAATTAGAAAATAATTTTCGGGACAATGTACGGTAAACTGCGTTTTTCCACATAATTCCTGACATTTCATAATAGGCATCTAAGTGTTTCAGCAAAGAAAATTCCAGACATAAGAAAGTATCTTGTCAATATAATGGGTGTTAAGTTATGGAATTCCAGAAGTGTGTTACTTTGAAGGGTATTTCTCTAATGAAGGACATTTTCTTTGTTAAATACCCTTTTTTCTCAAAACACCCTTTGAAATAGCCTTCTTTCTAACAGAGAATCGTCATGTATTTATATCTAAAATTTGCATTTTTATGGCCATCACATACGTGTCTAACTAAGGTTCTGATTGAGAAATTTGCTGAATATTTCATTACTTTTGTTTGATGTCATATACGGCCACTACATTGTCATTTGAAAAACATAAGCAGTACTACCTAGACATTCAAACATATTGTCTCTACATCCAATAGTGCATGGAATAGCTGTCCCGACGAGATGTGAATTTCTACATTTTATTCTAACAGCAAAAGCATATCTTCGACTTGTCAACGCTTTGCCAACTGCGCTATGCGTAGCAGTTGGCCCTCCCTCTACATATAGACGACATTACTCGACGGTGCGCCAACTCAACGCCAACTATATAAACTTCCTGTTTTTTATAACATAATGAAACAAATTTGTGTGTTTGCATTAATTTTCGATCATTTTAACACGAAACCCATACCTTTTAATCATCGCCACTCAGCCAACCTGTCGCCAATGGCTCGCGGTTTGCCCAACGGATACGTTTACACTGGGATGAGGTCAAACTGACCTCATAGAATACAAAAACGTAGATTTACTTCACAATCGATATCTATGTCCTTTCAAATAAATTTGATAATTTAAACTTCATAACAATGCTGAAATATTAAAAGTCACGAAAGATCAGCTTTGAAATGTTTAATTCCTAGAAAATATCCGAAAATGAAAAATGTGATGAGGTCAAATTGACCTCACTGTACGTTCTAGGGTTAATGTAAATGTATTTAATTCGTGTCCATACTCCACGTACTGTATACTCTTGTTTGATACCGTGTTTAATAACCAAATATATTCGAAATAAGATAGGCCTGCAGAATTATCAGATAATTGGCTATCAACATTAAATCAAAGCTGAATATCGGCCGAATATTGTAAGCCAATGACGAATATCAAGCCAAGACGATGGATAAATATGCTAATAGAAAAGTATGCTTCGTATCAACAAAATAAATTTCAAAGTCTGTCTTCAAGAATTGCCAGTTGTACATCTTTTACTGAAATCTGGTCAATCCTGGGTCAAATCTTGGGTGACACCCAAGATTATACCCAAGATCAATCTTGGTCTTGGGTCTTGGGGTGTACCCCAAGATTCGATATTGGTCTTGGGGGTACCCAAGACCAAGATTAGACCCAACCTTGACAGAAGAGCCAAGGTCACTCATTTCCGTGTCACTGTCAACCATCGACCTCTTCACGTATTTATGGTTGTTCCGTTTGATCGGTTTCCCTCGATACCGTTTCATACCTGAAAATAGAACAGACCTCTTGATATTATGAAGATAAAATTGAAAAACGTTGAGCAATATCATACGTTGGTTTGGTGCATTTCGGTTTTACTATTCGATCTGACGCCTGCCGAACTTCAACCAACAATCTTCCTGTCCGCTTTTATCTGTTTTTTCCTATGTATCGTTTTGGTTATTCATCATTATTGTCTTACTTACATTTTACGTTGAAACATTCATTACTTATTCAGTACTTCTGCGAAATTTCTGATAAATCCCACCAGTGCCTACTTACAGGAGAGGAATGCAATAGAGTCCCGATTCAGTGATGTATCATATACATGTACTTATTTTAAATAGAATATAAAAGTCGTTACACATTCTTAGATAAGCTAGAATGTAGATGTTATATGAACTATATGAATAAATTTCCTGTATACGGATAATGCATCAGCTTGCCATGCATCGGCCTCCATTTTAACCGTGAGCAAAGTACAATAAATCACTCTAAAAAAATCTGCTCGATCATCCAACACTGATACTCTTGGTATTTCTTCGAAATTTAGATGATAACCTGATTAGTAAAAATTCAGTAATGTAAGTGATGATAAATATTGAGGGTACGTTGTTTGAGTAATGGCATGGGTAAAACTGAATGGCAATATACGATTTGTATCAATTGAAATCGATTGAACTTCCATTCACTAGAAGTACGCAAAATACAATCAAAAAACGAGAAACTCTAGCAATGTACATTTTTCTAAAACAAAACAATTTCTGATTTATGAATTGAACGTGTATTTGATCCATAAAATCTAGATAAAACTGTCAACTGCAATTGTTCAAAATGTTTGCTGCTAAAACCATTGAGTTTAATCATGACCACTGTTTTCATTAGAATGACGCTTCCTTTTCCCGTTCTTTAAGTCTATGCACAATTGGTTTACTGCTGAAATACAAGGTCTCAGATCATCATCCTCAGCTCCATATTTCCTTTTCAAACAATCAGCAAATTTTTTTGAACGAACAGGTGATAAGGGTGAATGCCGCATTGATCTGAGAGGAAAAAGGCGTCCGTTAGCCAATTCGGTATCACTCCATAATTGTCGGGCAATACAAACAGCGTGACGTGTACAATCTAAATTGGGGCATAATCCAAAACTTCGATTTCGTGACGGGACGGAAATTCGATGACAATTTGTTAGATAGCTATCTATTAGATTAAGTATAGAGGTCACCACCATAGTATGATGTGGGACCAAGGTCATGCTACCGCATGACGTTGTGCTACTTTGATTCTTCATCTACAAGTTTGTTAGATGACGTCATATAGAAAACTGACGGGACGGAGCGATGAACATACATGATTTCAGATTTATCAACAACTTTTGAATTTTTATCGAAAGTACTGCGAATATGAAATTGCTTTTACCGACATCACACTTTTAAGTGCGTGACAATTGAGAGTCAACGTGATCTGTCAGAAGGTTATATGATGATCTAAAAGACCCATAAAATGTGTTGACTTTGTGACGGGACGGAAAAATGTCCAGTCTCAACAATTGCTCTATTTTTGCTACTGAGAGATATTTAAGCACCTCAAATACTCAATCCCTCTGCCTTTATTTAATATTCATGTTAATTTCTGATTTTCAACGTATTCAGCGTAGTAATTTAGTAAGAGTAATATACATGTAGTAATATTACTAGTACTATACTATATTACTAT
>CAJQUW010004699.1:0-23079 GCA_907163375.1 Prostheceraeus crozeri | reverse complement strand
ACTACGATCCAATTTAGCATTCATGGTATGCTCATCCAGATCCATTAGTCGTTCAACTAAATCACCAGCTTTGATATTTTCATTTAGATTTGTAACAGTTTCTATAGCCTTTAGCGAAATAACCAAGGTCTCTTGCAACAATCCATGAAATTGGGAAACTAACCATCAAGCAACTTCCACGTATTTATAACTTAACCTAGTTATGAAAATAAATAAAATTGTCATCATAGTCACAATGGCCACAATTGTCGCATTTGAGCAAGCAGTCTCAAAACAAACACCTGTTTAAGTACCGAAATAGATGTTCCAATCCCTATTCTAATTCACATACTCTAATTCAATTTCGGAACAAGCCGTTCCGATCGCAACACACAAATAAGTGTACCGAATCATTGAGTATGATCTCAATTCGCCTATCAATCGGAACGCGGTTCCTATTTACATGTTCCTATCCATGTTCGAATCCATTCGCAATTCGGAACATGTTCCTATCCATGTTCGTATTCGCAATTCGGAACATGTTCCTATCCATGTTCGTATCCACTATCAGTGCGTCCGCAATACTAACTACTGTCCTGGACTTTTACGGGATTATTTTTCACACGCATCTCAGAGCGAGAAATCAGCAACTAGAAGGATTTTATTCGGTCACGTTTGCCGCAGTGAAAGGGCTAATAGACAATTTGTGCTATTTTTACATATATCTTATTATAGTTATTGAAGATCTTCGTTACTTAATACTCTCATGGCTGAATAATGATGATTATAATTTCACACATGTCTACCACCTTGTAATTGTTCATAGTCAACTATAAAACAATACTTGCTTCGTAATTTACTGATAACATTTCCTTCGAATCAGTTTAAGATGAAAAGAGACGCGTATAATTTCTTGGAAATGTTTGAATATAATATAAAGCAAACTGCATGATGCAATTGAAGTATCGTAAAAATATTTACTTATATTGTAAACTTAATAATAAAAATAATTAACTTCTTCTGATTTATAGGTAAAGAACAACTTGGTCATGATTAGAGTTCTGTGATAATAGAATTTCCAAATCATCATTACAAATAAAATGACAAATTTCTATAGTCCCACAAGTTATAACAAAATATTTACTTATATTTTAAACATCTTTTGAAATTACTAAGGACTTTAATTTCATTGATTCTTTTCTTTACAACGACGCTTCCTTGAGCATTTGCTTTTCACGTTACTTCAATTGATGTATATGAGCCAGTATAGTCTCGTGTGTATACATATGGGCTAAAAACTCTTAATACGAAAAATCTCTGCTACCACTAAGCCTATACGTCAAATCACTCATTCTCGAAAACATTAAATTGAAGGTTGGATAGTAAAATCTTTGCTGTAAGTAAAATCTCGGGTAGAAACTTCCTCAAGATTTCATTTTAAGTCGGAGTAGGTCTAAAATTTGATGAAATTTGTAAATTGATTAACAGATACAGCAAATTTATATGCACTGTGGAACTTGTATTGATGAATTTAGAGTGTATGAAATGTCGGGTAGAGGTCAAAGTCGGATTATTTATGATCATATTCCAATTGAGAAAATATTCCATTTCAGAATTTATAAGTACATTGTTATCATGTCTGGCTCAAATGTAAGCCGATTTCATATAAGCTCTTTTTTCAGGGAAGCTAAATTGTGCTATATTATCAAATGATTGAAATTTCTTCTATTTTTACAAGTGTCCATTAAATATGATAAGAAATGATCAAAGATGTATCGGTTAGCTTTAACAATGCAGCGGCTGAGATTTCATCTAATTTCATCTAATTGATTTGACTAACTAATTTTATCTAATTTCCTCACAAGCTCAACAACCGACGACAAAGATAAACATTGTTAAATTTTCCCAGCCCTTCACTTTTCTGAAGTTGAGATGTTTGCTAATTATTTTGATAGCTAAAGGTGTTTACAAAAATAAAATCTTGTTATTCACAGAAATATCGAATCAAAGTTGCTTTAATCATCAACATGATAGCGAATTGCCACAAATTACCATTAAGAATTAAATATTTCTCACACTATGTTGTGAATAATGTATTCTATTTTTCTGAAGATGAAAGGATATGACTGTGAGTATTTTGATAACTAAAATAATTTCACTTTATCAGCTATACATTTAGTTTTCGAACTTACCATTCACGGGGTCTTCCTTTTCTTCAGATAATTGATTATCTAAAATAAATATTATTAATTTTCATTTCTCGTCGCTTGCATCAACTGGAATTAGAATTAACGATGATAGATTTTCAGCTATGAAATAGATAAATATAACTTACGGTCAACATTGTGATCATCGGGGGGCGTTCGGCAATTGAGGTAAATTCAGTTCAAAGTCGGATGCTGCAAATTATGAAGAGTTCGATAATTCAATATATATATATATACAGTCCGTTTCATAAAAAGTGGATCATCCTAAAATTTGACTAAATATAACATAAGTATGATACAGAAAGCATTTTTCATGTTATTTCATGTCCCTAATATATTTAAATGTCCTTATATAATCTGATAAGCTATGATACAGTAACGGTTCTTAAGAAGCTAATATTTTGTGGCCCTACCCTTATTGTCAATGACATTACCAATTCGTCTAGGCATTGATTCGATGATATCGTTGATTTTTGACTGATCTAACTTTCTCCGCTCTCTTTTTAACAGTGACGTAAGTTGTGATACGCCATCTATAGGTAGCAGTGAACGATGAACGTTACGTTTTAGAATATGGGATTCAGATCAGGAGAACGAGATGGCCAAGATAATGTCCTGAGCCCTAATTGAGACTTGCATAAGTTGACTCTACTACTCCTGTGACACGTAGCATTATCATCCATAAATAACCAAGTCGATGGATCACCAAGTTGATCTGTCATTTGGCCACCCGAGAAAAAAAATTATTCTAATATTAGGAAGACTTGCACGTTCTTACTGAAATTATTCAAATTACTTAAATGCATTTTCTCAAGTTTATGATAATATTAGGATGCACTTCCTACGTTAACCATAAAAGCCGCCTGAAATATTCAAGTTAACAATATTTTTTCTGTTAGCTTTCAAAGTAACCAATAATCAACATCTAAATCGCTTTATACGTTAGATCGAGTCTTACCCGTACATTTTTATGTAGTACAAACAGGACTGATATACATTGCAGTTGCATTTATCTCCATGATGCGAAAGTTATTTGATTACATTCTCATTACTCTATCTCCTTGATCCAAATTAAAAGAAAACAGGTCACATGGTAAATATAAATAATATTATTCTAACATCAAGTATAATAGGCGTACAGAGTAACATAGAAACGTAGATACATAATTATTTCCACAGAAAATGTTTCTATATTCACAAGACAACTATCAAATAAAACAAAGGACATGACATACATGTATAGGGGCCTATACCACAATATGACCATCTCATAATCTATGCAAAACTGAAGATTTGTCGACTTTAATAGAAAGCCCACAATACGACAATTCACATCCTGTGTTACAGATTAACCCCACATGAAGCATTCTTAAATCATTGCTGTTCAATGAAACTAGGTAACCTGCTAATTTTAATTAACCATTTTTTGTTCTCTTGCCCACGCAATATAGAAAGATATAACAAGGGCAAGACGGCAGCATAACAGTCACAGTTTGCGCTCACACTTTAAATTCGATCGGTGCACCTCCCCAGCCGCCTAATCATAAACCTACAACTTGTGGAGTCGATGACCAGAACACTTGGTCACCTGAGGCAGTCTAGCATGATTTTTCAGCAGCATTGGCTTTATAATCATGGATTGCAACATTAACTACATGGACTATGAAAATATCATAGTTGACTATGTGTGGTGTCTATATAAACACCATTTAATAACATCATGAAGTCATAAACCTCACCGACTAGGCGAATGCTGTAAAACGGGATGAAATAACATTTTAGGATTGTAAACAATGACGATCACCGACAGGGCTTATCCTGATGAGAAAAGTACATACTATTTCAAAATATTGAGAAAAATGATAAGGAGTTCGAAATGCATCGCTGAAGCAGGTTTATCATATATATTTTTCAATATACTCCAAATTCATTTAGATACTGGGAGACCATCCATAGACACACATAGGTATGTAAAGTTACATACCAAGTTATCTATTCTTTATTACTTTTATCATGTAGTGATCGTCAAAGTCAATAACAAGATTCAATTTCAAAATCATGCTTTCACGAATCCAAAAATTGACGACAACTCCCAAGAGTTGACATTGAAGCATGTATACACAAAATATAATGACAGAAAAAATGCCAAGTTAAATACATATATTCTCGAAATACCTGATCAATCGATACACAAATGCTTACTTTAAGAAGTACATTAGATGCCAAGACAATGCATCCATTTAAAAGAATATTAATGATTTATTATTTCAAACACGAATCAATGCTTCCCATCCTCTTGAGAATAGCGCCGAGCCAATGAAACATAACAAAAATGGAAGCTAGAACAAGGTTCGACCATTTGCAACCACATGAACAATTGTTGTAACGCACTGTTAGTGATATCATTCAGGCTCATAGCAATTCATCACTGAGGTAGCTACCATTTGGCTGAAGTAGGGCATCAATATTACATGATTTGAATGGCTCGGTGAATGGCTGGTAGCAGCGGCAAGTGCGGAAGTGGGCGGCAGTGGCTCAGACTTTAAGGGCGCGGCTACTGGAGAATTGTTGCCATTGGAAGCAGGAGCGCTGCTAGTGGATTCCTCCATAGTCAGCGACTTGAAAATATCGTCCATTAGTCCATTAGTCTTTGAAATCCACCAGTATCTTGCGTCCATATTCTACTAGGTAAGTTTCACAGTAAGTAGAAAGAATTCCAGAACATGGTGAATGAATAGGAATGAGATCAATAACAGTGTGCAGTTTTATCCGCTCTGTACAAAGACAAACATTGTCAGATGACTCCCTCCTTACGATGTAATCTATCCTTACGAAACGATTATCCTTCAAACTAGCATGACATGGAGAATGTTGACATTTGCTATAAAAATTCGAGTTAAACAGAGTGCCGTTACAAAAAAATGCCGAATAATAGCGTCATTAACATGTGGTCGATATAAAGGGTATTCCTGAAGATGAGACAATGTGTTCGTTGTTACAGATTTAGCCCGAATAGAAGGGAACTTAAGTTCTTGATGGTTCTCACTACTACTCTTACGAAAAAGAAATCGCTTCACTACTAGCTCACCCTCATTGCGTGTACCGCTCACCAGTCTCTTCAACTGATAAAAACTGCTTTCAAAAGGTGAAGCAGATATATTCCATAACGCACCATATTGTCGTACCTGTTCAGGCAAATGCTCCATGGCATGCATCGAGTAAGAATTCACTGAAGCTCCAAAGAAATCGACTGCACACTGTCTTCGATACACAATCAGTTTATGAGCATTATTTATATCTTCCTCACTTATGCAAGGTCGCAGCAATATTCGAATTATGACAGATAGCGTTGGGATGAATAATTTTACCTCATTATTCGGAAAATTATACAGAATGCCGAAGTAATATAATGAAAATGGAAGTTTGCTCCCTCTGTTTTTATGCCTCAAAATAAAAATTAAAAATATCTAATTTCTTCAGCGGACGTTTCGGGTCCAGACCCTTTATCAACGCAAGAATGATGGAATTTACAGAAGAGATGAAAAACGTATTTATACAAAATGACGAGAACAACTCTATGCGGCGCAACTAAAATGTGTCAGCCAAGCGGCAATTCATGTCGTCGATTAAGGCTCGGAGACCTAGCCTGAATCAACCTCGCTTCCCACAACGCACATTCAACACTGTCATACGTACACTTCAAGATATCGACCGTAAAATCATCAGCACTCGCACAATTACCATCGCTAAGGACATGCGCACTCAAGGCACTCTTTACATCTCCATTATTTATACTGCGACAATGTTCTTGATAGCGAATTTTGAAGTTTCTAGATGATTTACCTATATAAATACAGTTACATATTTTACATTTGAATTCATACACAATATTCTTAATGTTACATTTGTATTTATCTGGCAAAATATTACAGTATTTACAGTTATCGTGCTTATTTACTTTTTGAAATAAGATTTCATGATAAAGTTTACCGTCAAATTTCTGGGGTCCCAATGGGCACACATTTTGCTCCTCCTTTGGCTATCATATTTATGAATCACATTGAAGAAATCGCTTTAGATAATTTAAAAACTAAATGTAAGATTATTCCAAGTATCTACAAAAGATACATTGACGACATCATCATAGGACCATTGCCAAAAGAAGGCAATGATTTTGATAAGATTCTCGAAGTTTTTAATAAAGTTAACCAGAATATCCAGTTTACAATAGAAGTACCTGAAGTTGAACTAAATTTTCTTGACATAAGTATTTGGATAGAAGAAAAAATATTGTATTATAAATACTACAGCAAGGACATAAAGTCTGACAATTTGTTAAATAGGGACAGTTGGATTCCTAGCCATATAAAACATAATTTCATTACTAATACTTTGAATATGGTAGAAAATAGATGTAAAACTGATTTACTAAAGAATGAGGCTCTAACTAAGATAAATGAAAAATTAAAGAAAAATGGATATAGAAAACGTGATATAAAAAATAAACGTAAACGTAGAAAGACCCGTTTGGATAAAAAGTATGATGCCAATTTATTTCTCCCTTACCTCAACGACAAAACGAATAGAAAAATCAACTCATTAATTAATAAATATAACTTGAACATCCGATTGGTAAATAGAAACAGTAAAAAGCTAAAAGATTGTTTTCACTAACAAAAAAGTAAATAAGCACGATAACTGTAAATACTGTAATATTTTGCCAGATAAATACAAATGTAACATTAAGAATATTGTGTATGAATTCAAATGTAAAATATGTAACTGTATTTATATAGGTAAATCATCTAGAAACTTCAAAATTCGCTATCAAGAACATTGTCGCAGTATAAATAATGGAGATGTAAAGAGTGCCTTGAGTGCGCATGTCCTTAGCGATTGTAATTGTGCGAGTGCTGATGATTTTACGGTCGATATCTTGAAGTGTACGTATGACAGTGTTGAATGTGCGTTGTGGGAAGCGAGGTTGATTCAGGCTAGGTCTCCGAGCCTTAATCGACGACATGAATTGCCGCTTGGCTGACACATTTTAGTTGCGCCGCATAGAGTTGTTCTCGTCATTTTGTATAAATACGTTTTTCATCTCTTCTGTAAATTCCATCATTCTTGCGTTGATAAAGGGTCTGGACCCGAAACGTCCGCTGAAGAAATTAGATATTTTTAATTTTTATTTTGAGGCATAAAAACAGAGGGAGCAAACTTCCATTTTCATTATTGAAAACCTTACATTTCAAAATGCGCCTCCCGTTAACTGCCATTACATTCGAAGTAATATAAAATGAAATTCTTCCATTCAGTGCTTTTGAAGCTCAATTTAAACGTCAAATTACGTGGCTTGCGTTTGAATCTGACAGGGACTTTTATTGAAGTCAGAAGGCGAGATAAGGATGCTTCATCCACTAATTTGTGAGATAAAATATGCAACATGAACGAGCGAGTTAATCCAAGGTAGAGGAGAACCATCGCGCAGAAGAACCATTCACGTGAGGAAATAACATTTTATGACATTCGGAGCTGTATACACCCTTTATCATACATCTCTGGCAGCTATAATAGCCATTGAAATGAACCATGTTCATGCAATCTGCACGAGCTGGAAGATCTGCACAAAGAGTGACAACATTAATTTTGATTTTAAAATAATCGTACTCCATTTCGAACGATTTAATCTGAGTTACGAAGAGTTCCATGAAGTACTCAAAGTCGGGTTTCTTTGCACCGTAATATAAGGAGCAGAAAAGCAAATCGGTATCTCGTTTCAAGTGATAAATTGACTATCATTGCCATAATCGGCCAAATTTTGTACTGCTTTGATCGAAAAAAACTGCTTACACCATCAACATTCACAATAATATGCAACACTTTATGGGTAGAACAGTATTCCTTTATCACAGGAAAGTTCATTATATCTGCTTCTATACCACATGCATCAAATGTGTCACAATTTTTGTCCAATATTCTTTTGATTTGGTGCCGCAAATCTAACATAAAATATGAGCCAGAATCATGAGAAATTGTGATAAATTTATCTTCAATCGCATTTCTGCGTTTCAATGTATATAACGACGGACACATATTAGGAATAGGTAATGCATCTGTGAACAATTTTAAAAGATTCCGCAGCAGCATCCGACAATTGATGAGTGGAGGCTAGATAAAGAAAGCGAGAAGAAAAATCGTCAACCGACATCGTAGAGCCTTTAGAAATCATGTCAAGTGCATCAATTGAGGAGTCAGCAGATGATGAATCTGAATGTTGAGCGTTATCCTCATTCAAAAATATGACCGGCGATGAAGCCAACATCCTATGGTCAACATTATCCTGAAAATCACGGTACGAAGGTACTGAAGAAATCTCATAATTATCTTCAGAACTTGAAAATGTACTATGTTCACTTGAGGCTTCCGCATTAGTACTGGCATGAAGATAACGCTGTCGCTTAGGTGCAGTTTGTTTTACGTCTATACCGCTTCATCCCGTAATTACCTGAAAATAGAGAAGACATTGTAACAAAATACTTGACAGTTACGATTGAGTTTGTCTGAAATATTTCAATATAAAAATTAATGATCTTGTTCATTATTACGATATGGAAATGGCGGCACTCCTAGACTGCTAAAACAATCTGATCATTATTTACTCAGGATATAGCTGCATACTAAATATGTGATACAGTGTATGTATTAGGGACGTTTGTGGATGAAATGGTGGATATAATTGCCTGCTCCTCTTCTTATATTAACTATCTGTCTAAAATCTAAAAGTCTGTCGTAAAGGAAATACAATTAGCGTAGAACAGATCTAAAATTAGTTACTGATTGAGCTACATTTATGTCATCATAAAGTAGTTCTCTTATATTGTTTACCTCACATCAAACAATCGCAGTCAGGGTTGAATTCCAACGTTTCCAAAATTTCCAACGTTTCGCCTTAGCTCGAACTTGCTACGAGTATAGTTATTGTGCATGTTCAAGCCAACAAGGCGGAACTGTTGGAAATTTTATCATTTTAATAGATATCTTGTTCGAATAAATTTTCTGTGCTTTGACAACTAATTAAATACCGAAAATCCTCATTCAACCAAATTTAACCGGTTAACTGGTCCTAGACCTGATCGCAGTACTATCTGTTCTTGTTTGTTAAGGTTTCTTTCTCTATAGCTAGGTTCACTACGCAGATCTTAGTCTTATACGTTATAAAATAGTTTTGTATACATTCCTCAGTAGACATAATGCAAATTTTCGTGTCATAAGTCATTCATAAGTTCCAGGGATGTGAATTTTAAAAAAATGAAAAATCAATTAACAATCTATTTTGTCAAAGCCCGCTCCCCTACCTGTAAAATCGAAAACATCAAAACCAAGGATCAAAACAAAATTTTCATTTTTAATACTTAATAAATATATTTTAAAAATACAGAAATACTGTCCAAGCTCTGTCGGCAGGAACATTATACCATCATCAGAGAAATAACCTAACTGAAGTGAACCTGCAAAATCAACACAATTAAAATTCTTCAAGCGCTTTTTAATTGTGCAATAATAACTTATGTGTATACCCCTCCAGTCAGATTATTTCCCTGATGGATATGATGTTCCAAAAGAAAGGGATTTCAGAGTATTTCATTACAATTATCAAGTCTTAAAATTGGATATTTTGTTATATAATATGCTGAAAAATCTACAGTGGACATCATACACGAAAACCAAATACATTTCACCATTCTTCAGGCTCGTTTTCATATTTTCTCATTATAAAATCGTTCCAGAACTTCTTTGCGACATTCACCAGCTCGCTTTTTATCTAGTAGTATGGATAGAAGAATTTTGATATTGTTTAAAGCACTACAGGCCCCCCAACTTATTCCTTATAAAAAGTCAGGTGTGAACGCACCACCTGTCTATCCTCTTAAGGGCAAACTTAAGTCTTACTAAACAGGCCTACATGTTTATCAAAATCATGTATGTAACATTTAAGAGTCATTATGGTAACGTACAAGCTTCAATTATTTTATTAGATGGCCAAAACATACGAATGATTTCGAATTATCTTTAAATTCCTTAATAATTACATAAACTAATGTACATTTCATAAGTAAGTACATGAAATAAAGTCAGAGAAACACAGTAGCCAAATTTTACTGAATTACAGCGAAATTCGAACACAACATCATAAAATATACTGCATGAAGGAAAACAATCTTCGATTTAACAACTTCGACTCGAAAAATAAAATGGCAAGCTAGCTACGCAACATCTGTTCATCAACCAAATTAATCCTTACATACATGCATGTAAGAGTGAGGATAACATGATGAATCTGTTCATCAACCAAATTAATCATTACATACATTATACAAGCATCTACATGCATGTAGAAGTGAGGATAACATGATGAATGCAGCAAAAAATAAAATCAGAGCTATAAGTACTGTTTCAGAAGGCATAAAACAATTAATTATATAATAACTAAAGCACTGATACTCTTCGCAAAATCATTGGTTACCGTCAAACGGGGAGACTCGGACCACTTATGCCTACTTGGGCCACTTTGAAAATATTTGTTGTTTTCTATTTTATTTTCATCAATAGAGATTATTTATGCAACCGACTCATGTTTTTTCTTCAAACAGCATGTAATTGTTGGGTTTGTATGCATGTTTATCATAATATCAAGGAAATAGTCTATCTACAGGGTGGTCCATGATTGGTGCTTTATTCGAGCAAAAAATCAATGGGGTATCTGGAGAAAGTATTTAGGTTAGAAACACAAGAATTGCAGATGGCATTCATGATACATATTTTCATAATTTGAAGTTGGAATTAGTAGTGGAATTTAAGTAATAATTAGTGTAGGAGTGACAATACTCCAAAGTTGAAAATTGGCCCAAGTAACCCCGTTCGACGGTACTTGATCAAATTACATCACAGCCAGCAGTGACAGTTGCACGATAGTGATATCAGAATCAAACAGAAACTTACTGTGTTTATTCACTTTTTAAGTTTCGGATTTGCGGTATCTCAGACTCGCAGACGTTTGCCTGATTTCAAGTCATTTCCTAATTGGTTCGCATCTGCTATGGCTGGTGCTAACTCATCATCGTCAAGTGGTGAGATTTGGAAGCGGGAACAAATTGCATCAATAAAAACGTTGGTTCTCGTCGGGGATAACGACTGTCTACCTTTCCTACGTTTAGGACAAATGCGACCACACCGCAACTCGTCGTCAGTCCAAAGCTTTAGAGCTATAAGCAGCGCGAATCCAGTTATGGCCAAATTTTTCGGGCCCAACTTTGTCAAATCGATATCCCGAAATACAACGGGACGTCTCTCGACCAACTCAGCATCCTCCACTGATGACGGTTCGCAAGTACGCGGTCAATTCAGCTGTCGACGTGTTCTAATCTGTTCTTTGCTAACTCGTGACAAAAGTTGTTTAATATCCTTCAGTTCACCAACAACTTGTGTGAAGTAATTCGCAAAACTAGCTCGGATATATGTGTCACTAGTATTGCCGGTGTCCAAATCAATTATCTGGAAAGTTTCTGCTGAATTCAAATGAGTACTAGTCGTTGCTGAGGTATCATGTAATTCAAGGGTAATGCTGCTAGGCTCCTCTAGGTCAGATGAATTGCTCTTCTTTTCCAGATTAGCTGAATTTTCACATCGACTATATTCACAAGATGATAATGACCCTGGCTGTTCCATTTGACTGTTTAACTCTGCAGCCCTATGTGCATTCTCTGAAGCGCCGAAACTCTCATTCAAAAAGCGGATGCTTGTGTTCGCATCAATGTGTGTCCCGGTATCAATTTTACGTTGCAACTGACGCTGCTTCGCTATAATTTCATTTTCAAATTGAGAATGAGCGACATATAATCCGGGAAATTTCGTAATCTTATCACATAGTTGAATTTCAGTCAATGGCTGTATGGAACCAAAATCAACACCTTTCGGAAAGAGTGTAGAAGATGAAGTTATCACTGTGTAAAGGTTTTCATCCGGTAGATAAAATCGCACATATGCATAGCTGGAGAGAACGATGTCCTTGGAGGCTCAATTTTTCGCTTCAGCATGTCACCCTGAAAAGAAAAGTAGCGGTCACTTCCCGTGTATGTCTACTATTTAAGACAAAATTACAAATAGTGGGCATGGGTGCCGAAATCCTATCTACTGTAGTTTCTGCCTGCTATATAATGGCCGTCGTTATTCGATTATTCATAAATCATCTGTAGTTGATATAAGTTAATTTTTACTGAAGGAAAAAATCATGCATCAATAGGCAAGGCCTGTATATTGAAATGATAGATTTATGGGACAAACATAGACGTTTTCAGAATCAAATAGTCGCTTGTTATATAGGCTACTTCAGCATTATTCTGCATAACGTCTTGCTAAGACGTCTGCAAAAAGTGCTACCGGTGCTCCTTTTCACCGAAAAGATTACGCACTATCTCATTGGGCCCCGTCCCACGTACAAGAGTTATGTTGAAAGTCGAATAGAATCTCCTTAAATAAGTCATGGACACATTTTGTAGAAGAAATCGCCGTTTAGTGGAAGTGCTAAGCTTCAGATTCCTTTCACAATAAATCAATCTTCCCCAATCATTTGTCAATGACCTGGTAGTTATGTCAAGACAAGACAATCTTTATTCAATAAATATTCAATTTTCTTTTTTTTATTTTCTTTATTCAATATCAATGAAAATCATAACGGGTCAGATACAGTAAAGAAACATGGAAAATATCATGCATAGAGTAGCATTAGTATGCAAGAAACGTCATATTAATGAACTATATATTAACGTCATATTAATAGCAATATTCTGTGGGAAACAGACTTGACGACGAAGTCATAGAAAATTCGATGTACAAATGTCTACAACGAGGGGATGCATGGCATTATTCTAAGCTGAATCGAAAAGTTTGACACTAGCATCAACTAAAATACTTAAATAAATTCTTTTTAAAGGGTTTTTTATATCGCACTGTCGTATATTTTAGGATCTAGTCTTTTTCGTCGGCAACCAAATTTTAGAAAATCGTCGACAATTGGAATAATGCAAAATTGGCAACATTGATGGTAGGATAGGTCAGTTGGTAAAGGGTCGCTGTCAAGGTGAGGAACGTCCAGTGTTCGAGTCAATACGCTTCTGGAGGCACCATCGTTCTCTTTGGTTGATAGCCATAACTTGATCAGTTGCGAAGGGTTTCATTTGTCCTAGTTTAATAAAATAGCTGGATGAGTAAAAGTATATTTTGATTGCTTTTTTCTTACAGCAAAGCATGCAACAAGTCCATGTGTTACTAAACGTTCAATTAACTTAGCAAGTCCCAATTGAACGTAACGTTGCTTAAGACAGATCTATCAAGGAGTACGTCAAAATAATCAAATCTGGATGTGTTTCTATCCAAATAGGCTATATTCTTTCTTGCGATAGTAGCGCATCCAGTACCTAAAAATCTCACAATAGCAACCGCAATTCTACAAATGCCACAACTCAATTGCATATATTTAGTGAGTTTAGAATAGTCGATTAGAATAGGATTTATTTCCAGTCGAAATAGTTTTGACTATTAGATACTTGTAGCAGAGCATCAGGAGTTAAAGGTTCAATTCGAACTTCATGGTTATTGAATTTCCCTACTAAATCGCTAAATTGTCGCACGTAACAATATACATGTATAGAATCGAGATCGCAGCGAATTAACATATATATATATTCATCATCTTTTAACAAAAATAACATGATTTGTCTCTAAAATACGTAAATATCAGGGTTTTTTTCCTGAAGAACTGAAATGAGTGAATTCAGTTGAAACTGAAATGAGTGAACTATAAATTCACTAGAATGTTCCGCATCGTTAATGCCTGAAAGTAATCTGTCTCTTAATTGGAATTCTAGAACCTTGAATTCGCACCAAGCCGCTTGGCGGTCTAGTTGTAAAATAAAATCCCTTATATTCTGGTCCCTGCGACGAACCATGGAGGAAAACTTGGCTCTCTCGCTCAATTCGTAAGTTTGAGGCCTATTCTGATTGACAATGTACGGATTTCTGAAATTGATAAATTCGGGGTTTTTTTGGATAAGCAAGGTCCTTAACTAACTTATTCGCCTCTCGTCCAGGGAATGTTAGGTACGCTGTTTGAAGCGCGGGCTTGGACGGCTCAATGTTAACGCCATATTGCACTGTGAAGTGTAATAAATACCTAATGGTTAGTAAGGTATGTAGGAATATCAAAAATTAATTGTTGCATAATAAGACAGTCACAATATGCCGTATGTAATATTCTGCTAGTGACGCCAATCTGCTATCGTTTAATGATGAATCAATGAATTGTTTAACACATTACAGCAGTTGAAAAGATAGAACTCATGGCAAGCATGTGAATATTCGAAACTGATGATTATTTTAATGCAGAGTATTGATATACATAAATATCGGTACTTCGGTATAACAATAGATATCACACTGCTGAAAATTCAGTTCAGTTCATTATAGTGCTGTTCAGTTCAGAATTTATCGTGTTTTAAAGCAAACCTGTATTTCGATACATGTTTTCTTAAATAACAAATACCACTTTTGAATTAATGCAATAATTAGCGGAACACGTATCAGATTCAACAATACTAGTCCTAACATTGTTAAATCTGATGTCTATGGTTGAACACTTAAAGTACATTGACCTTGCAAGTAGCTCAACCACAATAGTTCCGGTGTCAATGGCAACCATACCTGACCACGGTGAAATCATACAATCGGATAAATGAAACGGTTAACTAATAGCAGCTAGATAAAATCATACTCTGGCTAAAATGTTCTTCAATTTTTCATTGATGAGCCAATGCAAGCAATGACTTGATGCTCTCAAGACAGAAGCACTTCTACATGATTCGATAGTAGCAATTTTTATTTAATGCTTGACATCGTTAGTTGACATTATTTTCAAGAACAAGATTTTGTTAAATTCAGAGCGTAGAAATGAAAAATGTAACCCGAGAATACTACGTTCTCGTGGATAGAAATTTAGTTGAGGCAGAGGTTGAGCCTAGCAAGATATATATTGAAAATGCTTGCAGATAGTTTTATGTAATAATGATTAGACTTTTACTACATTATCAAAAAAACTGTTTGTTTTAAAATTACTAAATTTTGAAAACAAATTTTTCAGCTGATAAATTGATGAATTGTATTCTATAAACATAATTTTTCATAGCTGAGAAGCTCCTCCCAAAACAATGCAATAAACAATTTGCGAGTTTTCTAGTATGAAAACCATGTTTTGGAAGGGATATTTGTAAGAATATGTAACAGTTTATACATGGAATGGTCATTTAACACGATCATTGGTAGATCAGACTTTCCTTATCTATTTGGTAGACAACCACACAGACAATCAAGAACTGCACTTTCTCTCATATTCCTAGAATGGAAAGAGCAAAGAACCCTTTCCGAAGACACACCCCTTTCCACAATTTAAGTTCATTTGTAATACCTTTTCATTTACTTATTTCAATATAGCGGTGCACATTTCTAGCACATTCTACATACTTGCTCAATAAGAAAGATAACTCACAATCAATGATAAGCGCCTCGCAAAATAAAGAAAATAAAGTACGATGGGCTCGGATCACATGTTGCCCCAACTGTACAGATTAAATTCGTTTAACCCTTTGACTGCGGATGACCAGGTATTCAAGTCATGACTATGTTCCTCCTGTGTGCGGTTTGGAAATTTTCAACCTTCCCTCCGTATGCGGGAGATTTTCAGATAATCTTGATCCGAGAGCCCACCATTGAAGTGATATGTGCAAATATTGCGGCAACTTGTTAAGTGGAAGTCCAAACTAATTTGTTTGCATAACGGGAACCTCCCTCGAACAGATCTTTCGATAAGAGTCATAAGAGAACAAAGGGCAAATTATCATGTTAGCGTGGTCGGCAATTTAACTCATCCCTGCTTCATTCAGGTTTATGCGTGTGCAGGTTCATCCGGAAGGCAACAAAAAGCGCAATGACGCATTTATAAACAGGACAGTAAGAAAAGGAATGACTGCATCTTGTCGATTCTGTAGACAAATGGAACGAGTGCCGAACACTACTTCTTAGGCATGCCTGCTGCAAATATCCTACTACAGTAATTTCATATTGATAAAGGCAAAAAGGCAACTCTCCTGTGATTGAAGGTCGAATTTCTATTAAATCAGTACAAAGACACAGGTTGAGCCTGTGTAACTTCGGCGTCCCACGAACATAGCAATTTCATAATTAGGTTGAATTGTTTGAATATTGAATTTGAGGAATTTGTTGGCATGCAGAAAGTTCTATTCATCTTTGGAGATTACATGCAGTAGAAGTCCAACAAATTTCCTCATCTCCGAAGGATTCGTGTTCGTCCATGCTTGAAAGCGAGGATGCGGCTTCAAATGCTCAGACTCTTTTTTGAGAAATAATTCTCCTCTTGTGTTCGTAAATCGAACCAGCATATCGATCAGTTCGTCGATGATGTCTACATGTCCAAGATCCTTGAGATCAGATCTTCATCACTGGAAGCCATATTGATAGATTCTTCAGCATCCGTCGACATCTGAAGTGGCTACTTCAGTCATCTCAATAATGGCTTTATCATCTTATCTTCCTATGCACAGGTCCACTGGTCATCCGCATATGGAAGGACATCGCTGAATTTCCCTGCCGCAGTCAAAGGGTTAATACTCTGCTGATATTTTGATACTATTATATACTATTTAAAGTAAAACATGCTTGCATGAAAATGCACAGAACTGTCTGTTCAAATGTGCAAATCAAACAATATATGTGTTGAAATTCATCTAAAAGTAACATTAGTGTGCAGAGGAATATAAAGGATTTTCTTTCCAAACGCGATAAACTTTCCAAAATTGTTCTACATCATGTTAAGAATATTTGGGCACTTATTAAGCACTTGAAAGCATACCTGAACTTTATCAAGTAATTGAATGCTTATAACTGACATTTCATTTTTTTGCATAATTGAATAATCGTTGTACAACGCTTGAATGCAGATAAAAGTATTGAACAAGCCGTACAAGTCTTCGTAATATTAGCAAGAATTTTTGTCCCGGGCAATGTTCATTAGTAAAACATTCACATATCGTTCAGAATTCATGGTTCCTTGCTGTATGTGAAGTTCAGAGCGGCCATTGGTCCAAATGTCAGCCCAAATCAGTAGAGTAGTCGCACCACCTTGTACCCGGGGACGATGTAAATGTCTCGGAATTTCCTGATCAGATTTTATCCATAATCTCAATCGACCATCACTATCCTTCAGACGGACTGATGCCTCATCAGACCAGACAACCCGATCGCATTGATTTCGCCAGTGACAATGACTCATTGCCCATCTGAGACGTCTTTTTGTATGCTGATCTGATAATTCGATCTGAGAGGGCCTCTTACAGCTCTTGAAATTCGACTCAATAAGTCTTCTACGAATAGTGGACTTAGAAATAAACGAGTCTAGTGCAGCCATCTCAGTTAGCGAGAGACTTGGATCAACTTTAACAAATCTCAAAGTTAGGCGGTCTCTACGTTTGGATGTTTTGCGTGGACGGCCAGAGCCCTCTTTACGACAGAGTCGAAAATCATCATTATGCCATCGATGCACATTTGTGTAAGGGACATTTAGTCGCTTGCTTGTAGCTCGCAAAGAAAACCCTATCTAGCAAGGCTGACACTTTGCCTTTTGTGAATGCGATCTCGTTATTGTTCATTTGTGCTTTGTATTGTTTTCAACCGGTAAGAGATAGATTTCTAGCTGAAAGCAATCAGGAGTGCTGCCAACATGCACCACCGCAACGAAGTCAGGAAGCTATGGAACATGAAGTCCAGTTAATCACATGTAGCAGTTACATTATTGTTGATGAATAATGGTGCTATACTGGCTCTGATTGACCGATTTTCTTTATTTTTGCTTTGCTTGATAGCTTTTGGCTTGTAGAACAACATATTACATAACAAAGGAAACAAATGTAATTTTATAACAGTGAGGTATGATTTCGTGTAACATTGCTAAATGAAGATCAAATTATCTACTACTTTTTTATCTATAACAGGAAAACAACTCAATATTCATGCTTGAAATTTCCAACAATGATATTAGTAAGCACAACTGACATATCTTCCAAATTTCAGAGAAATTCGTTCAAGTTTGGCGGAGTTAGACAAAGTTGAAGTTAAGGCGATGTTTAAGGGTGATCCATTTTTTATGAAACAATCTGTATATATAATTTTATCCATACTTACAATATTCTGATGGTAGGTTGCTGTGAAGAACCTTGTCGATTTCTTCTACTTGTAATTCTTCTGACTGAACTCCAAATAGTTCATTTATAATAGCTGAAATAGATATAATAGGTTAGGATATAATCTCAAAATGTATGTTATATGGACTTACAATCCCAACTGCAAGGGCTCTGCCCTTCAATTATCGTATTACTCGTATTGCAGCCGTTCAGTGTTGAGTCCGGTGTATTTTCAACGACCGGTTCATACCAGTCGATCAATTCGGATTCTAATTTAGCAAGTTGGACTTCTACTGTAAAAGAAAATATTAGATATGAAATTATGTTACTTTTTCTATATTTTTCAAAACTTACATTTATTCCGGAAGGATTGGTTCTCGCGTGGAGTGTTCCTTATCCTCGACCTTAAATAAGTACATTCCCGTTGGACAATCTCCATTATACATGGCGGGAGGTTTAGAACATTTTGTAACATATAAAAGGAAATTCAGTAAATATTGTATTATAGGTTTGCTATCAGATGAGAAGATTGATTTTGTTTTTACTCAGCTTTACATTACAACTAGGTCAGACCCGAAGGAGAAAAGGTAAAATTACAAAACTTCTGGTTGAAATATGCAAAGTGTTTCTAATGTTAAACATATAAAATATAGCTTTTACTGAACTGCAATATACTTGTATATTAGATCAATACATAACCAATATACTAACACTGTAATGGTATAAATATTTGATCACTTACCGAATTTTCCATAATAAAGGTATATCGTAAACAACGAACTCAGGAAATGCAGAGACTTGAGACTGTGCGCAGTTTATCACATTCCTTCTACTATTGACGCTTTACAATCATCCTTCAGCCAATAGGACGCGAGACAACACATCCAATTTACTTGGCAATCGATGAAGAGATACCTCAAGCAAAAAACTCCACAGCGAATAGTTTCCGCAGATCTCAGGCGCCATGCTGCAAGGCAGCCAATAGACACGCTTGTGCTACCCTAAAATAGCAGCAGCAGCGAGCGGGTGGCGCAGTACTAGTGGTTGCAACGTCTGGCTAAGGTCTGGACGTGCTTGGGTTCGAGCCTCGCCCAGATAACAAGTAATTTCGCGGCTGGGTGTGTGGCTAAGCATCTGTAATCCAGCCACTTGAAGGCCCGTCCAGAATTTTCTCGTCCTCATCTGTTCAGAATTTTCGTTCAGAACCTTAACAAACCTATGGGCTGTTCACACAGACACGCGCGGGACCACGAGGCAAAATGATTTCAGAAGAAAGTTGTGAAAAGGCGCGGATTTTGCTTACGAGATAGGAAAATCCAATCCGCGCCAAGCCGCCTCGCGGCTTGCTCTACCCTCCGCCCTCCTGCCTGACACCGCAAGTTGCCAGATGCTCGTGCAGAGAAATGACTGACTTTCGACATAGCTATCGCACAATGGTGACCTTCTGTGAGAACATTTTGACCAAATAAACATCAAAATCCCTTATCAGTTCACTTTCAAGGGTCATTGCCGTCAACGAGTTGAAAAATGTTGTCACAGCTTAATTATCTCGGTTGACGGCTTATCCGAGCGATCATGAATGCTGACTGTAAAATGAAAAGCGTGTCACTCACGACCATAGAAATAAACTGTTTATCTGAAGTTCGCTAGAATGGAAATTGACTCAGGGTCGCGGCACATCCGGGGGAACTAAGTTGGGGCATGAAGAACCAATTAAAAGCTTCGATTTACTCATGTGACTGATTCTAACCCAATGATACAAACGTTGCCAGGTGCATCTAAGTGAAAATGCGTGCGATTTATGTGCCGTTATTATGTATTGCCTGAAGCGCAATTTCCATTCTAGAGGTTTTATTGTTGTCAATTTCTATGCTCACGACTACCGGCGAATCACGTGCGTGAGTGCTTCTTGTAGGCCTCACTAGGTGACATGCCACGCGTAATTCACGCGTAATTACGGAGCACCCCAAACATCCGTGGTTAAAGACATTCTATTCTTCTACCCGCGTACATACGTGCTGCACTAAGAGTCAGAAATCACTTGATCTGATGCTGTTAAAACATGGGGAATGTTTATGAATACGCGCGGGCGAGCGTTTATAGTTTGCGCGTCGTCTACGGTTGTCTGCGTTGCCGCTTGAACCACAGATGAACCGCTAAGCATGTTCTGTCCTCCCTGAGCATGAAATTGAGGTCCTATCACATTGTTTAGCCTCTGATACATGCAGACAGCACATGAGAAGCAAAGTCTATATAACAGGACTGAATGAATGAACCTTGTTTATACTCGGAAGCACATTAGGCACAGAGCCTTTCTTCCATGTGGCCGAGTTCCATTTATCGACTCTCATTCTTTTTGTGCTGACTGCTTAGCAAGAATACAGAATGTACCTATTTTAAAAGCTTTAGGTTTGACCCGACCAAGGTACCCTAGGTTGGTACCCAAGGTACCAAGGTTTGACTGCTGACAGATGTTGCAGCAAATGTCAAGTATAGCCACGGATGTTTAGGATCTGTGTAACTCCGCGTAGTTTACGCGTAATTGAGGGTGGCATGTCACCTATAGTGATGCTCTCAAACGTTACCCAATGTTAATTAAGGGAATGATCTGTCTTATCTCTTAATGATTTTGTTTTGTTCTATCGATGAAGATAAGATGAATGTTTTGCCAACAAATTGCAGCAGGAATTTTGAACCTGTATAATGTATATACTCGCATGCATTTTAGAACGATGTGATAAAAGGAGAACAATTACATAATAGTTGAACCTGCCGTTTGCCTGATTCTAAGTTTAATAGGTTTGCAGTATGTGTTTACCTAGGAATGAGAGACAGTAATTTAGACGTCTCAGGCCTACTAAACATATTCTAATCTGTCCAAGCATCGGCTATCTGCTGAAATACAGTCCGTTTCATAAAAAGTGGATCATCCTAAAATTTGACTAAATATAACATAAGTACATGTGGAAAGCATTTTTCATGTTATTTCATGTCCCTAATATCTTTAAATGTCCTTATATAATCTGATAAGCTATGATACAGTAACGGTTCTTAAGAAGCTAATATTTTGTGGCCCTACCCTTATTGTCAATGACATTACCAATTCGTCCAGGCTTTTATTCGATGATATCGTTGATTTTTGACTGATCTAACTTTCTCCACTCTCTTTTTAACAGTGACGTAAGTTGTGATACGCCATCTGTAGGTAGCAGTGAATGACGAACGTTACGTTTTAGAATACTCCATACGTTTTCTATGGGATTCAGATCAGGAGAACGAGCTGGCCAAGATAATGTCCTGAGCCCTAATTGAGACTTGCATAAGTTGACTCTACTACTCCTGTGACACGTAGCATTATCATCCATAAATAACCAAGTCGATGGATCACCAAGTTGATCTGTCATTTGGCCAATGTTCATTAGTAAAACATTCACATACCGTTCAGAATTCATGGTTCCTTGCTGTATGTGAAGTTCAGAGCGGCCATTGGTCCAAATGCCAGCCCAAATCAGTAGAGTAGTCGCACCACCTTGTACCCGGGGACGATGTAAATGTCTCGGAATTTCCTGATCAGATTTTATCCATAATCTCAATCGACCATCACTATCCTTCAGACGGACTGATGCCTCATCAGACCAGACAACCCGATCGCATTGATTTCGCCAGTGACAATGACTCATTGCCCATCTGAGACGTCTTTTTTATGCTGATCTGATAATTCGATCTGAGAGGGCCTCTTACAGCTTTTGAAATTCGACTCAATAAGTCTTCTACGAATAGTGGACTTAGAAATAGACGAGACTAGTGCAGCCATCTCAGTTAACGAGAGACTTGGATCAATTTTTGACATTTTTGGACTTGGATTATGGATGTTTTGCGTGGACGGCCCGAGCCCTCTTTACGACAGAGTCGAAAATCATCATTATGCCATCGATGCACATTTGTGTAAGGGACATTTAGTCGCTTGTGGAAGCAGTGCTCGGAGAACTTTGCAACTGTGATTTTTGGACTCAGCGTCAAATTCTGCATCTGTGGTGTGATTTCCAGCTCAATCGGCGAGAAAAAATGTTCAACTTCGGAAAAACGACAGAGTTAGAATGTGGGTTGGTTTTGGGCTGTAGCGTCAAAACGAAGCATCGGATGGGAAAACGGATTTCAGATTTCGATTCAGCGTGAAATTCTCTATCTGTATGGTGAGTTTCAAGTCAATCGGAGAAAAAAAGTTTCGCTGACGTCCCCCCCCCCGGCACCGATCTTCCAATTTTGCTTCTAGTGATCGTAGAAAGTAGTGCAATAGCTCGTTTGAAAGCTAAGAGTGAGAAAAATTCACTGAAACAAACGGCTTGTTCATATCTGTCTTCGTTTAGATGTGAGACGCCATTTAAGATTTTGGGAGATTGTCGAAAAACGACAGAGTTAGAATTTTGGACGTTTTGGGCTGTAGCTTCAAAACGAAGCATCGGATGGGAAAACGGATTTCAGATTTGGAATCAGCGTCAAATTCTCTATCAGCATGGTGAGTTTCAAGTCAATCGGAGAGAAAAAATTTTCTTCACACATTTTCTTCGAAAAAACAACAGAGTTAAAAT
>CAJQUW010004696.1:0-24997 GCA_907163375.1 Prostheceraeus crozeri | reverse complement strand
TAACTTTGGTCTTCCTCACATGTACACGAAGCCCACGAGATTCAAGGCTATCTTTACACATGGCGAAACGCGATTCCAAATCCACAAGGCCACGAGAACCAGGTTATCCGCATACAGGATTTCCCATGGGTAACCGTATCGAAAGTTGCAAGATAGCGCCTCCATAACGATTATAAAAAGGAGTGGACTAAATACTGAACCCTGGTGTACTCCCACTGTGACATCGAAACTGCTGCTGTAACACCCAACTATCAAAAGCAAAATAATTTCATTTTCCTCTTACTAAACTCTTACACGTTCACTTTTCATGGTAGCCAGTTCCATCGTTGTACTTGACGCATGATCAACATTAGGGATATCTTGCCTGTTCCCTTCCGCATGGCTGAGGGTCGGGCACCACGATCTGTTGTTGCACCAGCCTCCTCCAAGTTGTTCAGTCGCGCGCCAAGGTCGAACACAGCGCAGGTGTCCGTCCGGTCCAATCCACAATGTCGTCGCTCCAGCTTCTCCGTGGCCTTCCCGATGCACCGGTCGGAATATTTCCATTTTCCGAAATCTGGTACAAGCATTGACTTTTTGTACTTGAAGATGGTAACTGGATGGTAATCGAAAAATTTTGTACATCTTGAATTAAAATAGTAATTAACATCTCAAAAGTTCCTGGCTCTTTCCAACTCAAACATGTCATTGATGTAGGAATTAGCAGGATAGCGGACTTCCCTAAACTGTTGAAGCCACTCTCCCAGACAGGCGGGCTCGATACGGGGGACGTGTTGCCGTTAGTGAAAGGACTGTTTGACAATCATTTAGATGAAAATCTATGCTACCAAGGCATGATGAATTAATGATTTATTGTGAATATGTTATCTGTATTTGATGAAATAGCCGTCATGTACACATTTCTTCACTGACTAAAAGTTTAAAGTGCATGAATGTATCCTACATTAACAGCTAAGAGCCGAATTTTTTTCTTTTTCCAGCAAAAATCCGGCTGGATTTTGAGTGTTTGAAAAGTGTATATCTGGAGACATTCGATGCGATGCCATTCTTTTCTATTGAGCATAGCAATGGTAGTAGAAGCAAGTTTGAGACATCATAGATTTACGATTTGGTATAAGAATTCATCTTGCCACTCTTAAGCAGTATACACAACGTAGAATTAGATCAGTTGTTGGATCAAATTTTTCTTCATCTTGTGACAACAGCTCGATGTTTCTACCAAATGCAATAAATTCCTGATTTACCGCTTTATACGAGTTGTTGCTCATTAATCAACTTCATCATTTGATCTCATGTTGTTGAAAAGAGTGAACATTAGGAATCTCTCATGAGATTGACATCATTAGCATCACCATTTCATCAATGACTCAATGCGCACAAATACAGTATTTTCAGGCTTTATGACACAAGCACATTCACAAGAGGATGCATTATACTAAGTAATAATTGCCAGGTACATGCATTTTTTAAAAGAATTTGTAACCAACGTGCGAGGCATACCGTAGATCCTAGATTGCATGTACCGGTACTGAAGCTGTATCTCTTCAGAAGGCCGGTTGGTGAAATATACTGTAGAGTGATATTGGTGAAATCTGCATCTTTGGCTAATTTTTCTTGCTCTTTTACAACTACTTTCCATCTGATCGTTACAGTCAGTGATCACTCTTTCAACTTGGCATCGTACACAGTGAAATGACCTAAACATCGGGATATTATGAGCATTATTTTGACTTCATTTTCACATGATTGAGTTTCATGAATAATGCTAATAATGTAATACTCAAGACAGATACATGTACTTGCATCATGTGTTTGTCGTTGACTAAAGCTTGGCCATGATTCATCGTGTGACTCGACTCAGTGCTACGAAGTTCTCCGGGATTTTGAGATCCGAAATTAGTTCAGTTCATGCACTTCTGTCAATTATTCGAAGTTTTATTCCTGTTTTTCATAACTCTCGATTCCTTTGAAATAGATGGACGGGTGGAACAAGCCGCAGCCTGAGAGTGCTCTCGGTGAAAACGGGTCGGGACCCGAAACTTCTGAGAAATTTGTAGATGTGTATAATGGATTTTACAACCTGATCTTACAGGAAGTTGTAGGAAGGGCGAATTTCCACCTGAAAGTATGAAGCACTTCCTTTCGTCAATAATTACTTATAAATAAGTTGTGCACCAGGCGGTGCTGTTTATTTCAAGAATAATGATTCAATCTGGGAGAGCAGGGTAACCGTTAGATATTCGGTAAAGTGAAAAGGCACTCTAGTTATAGACCGATGCATTTCGCCGGTGTCCTACCGGCATGTTCACGGAATGAAATTGACATGACAAGAAAATGTACATGACACAGTGACGTATTGGTCAAGTCAAACGTGACAAACAGATGTGGAAAACACTAAAGATGCACTCTTAGAGAGTAAAAAGGTCATTATATGTTTACTTAATCATTGTAGAAGTAATGTGAAGGAAAGAAACATCTAAAAGAGTAGTGTAAAAACGAGTCATGGAATGTTCGTCCAAGCAGATCCAATATTTCGTCATTCAAGAATAATGCATTGTAATGTTCCTCTTAATACCTTGTTCATTAGTTTCCATCAAATTTTTCCTTTTCTACATATTTTTCATCTCGACGCGATTCTGAATGTAGAGATGACTTCATTTTCATTCGACTCTCCAGAAGATCTCTACGATTCCCTAAACTTACTCCGTAAAACGTCTCGGCGAGAAATCAGGGATGAGACGGGGACAGATATTAAAAGAATCTTCCTGTATGAGCAATTTCATGATAAATTCTCCTTCGAAGAAAATATCAAAAATACACCTTCCTGCCTGTACGGCTTGTCTATGATCTTAGAAGTGAAAGATAAGGCAAACACTAAGCGTTGGATGATTGCCAAGAACAGCTGATGAAAGATTGTTTTTGATTGCAAGTGTTTTGAGTGAATAATGATGTTGATTTTTCATCCGCTTGCTTCTGTTTTTCTGAAACCGTTGTCCACTGAGGGCCAAGGAATCCAAAATATGAAAATTCCCGTCGCTGATCTGAACCTTGTCAAATGAATTGAAGGAAATAATTGAATTATTACCATTTTCTCAAATGATTAAGAAGTCATGCGGTTTTAGAAAATGGATGATGCAGTCTGGAGATTTCTGTCAGAAATTCAATACTGAGATTGATTTCGTTGATATTCAATTATATGATTGAAGATTGGAAAATGGTGCGAATCTGACTCTCATGCTTCACTTTTCCTAATTAAAAGGATAATGATGACATTTAATGAGCTTTACTGAAATCCAGCGCTTTTATAAGCACTAAAAGCGATGGTTTGCGCTGCACAGTGGCTATATGCTTGACTTGGCGATCTTTTGGTGCAATCGAGCCCCGGGAATGTCATTCGAAGTCGGCAAGGTCAGACTAAACTTATCGCAGCGCTCCATACAAAGTCTGTATGACCTTGTCAGCAGCGGCCAAGTCATTACAGCTTTCTGTTTTGCAAGCACTGACTCCGCCTCGTGGCTGTACATGGTGCATACATGTTCAGGGACGATATAATGAGGAGGAAGAACGAATGGGAACTGTGTCGCTGACTTGATTCTGATCTAGCGTGAATAATGATGAAGCTCAGTCTTGACATGAGACAAACTCTATTACTTCTATATGTGGCGCTGGATCCGCCAAATCCTCTCGAAAATTTTTTGCGCCTTATTGTACTTATCCACTCGGTTTTAATCAGCTGAGGTTTCAGTCTAACCGAAAGAATCGCTGAAGCTGGCTGCTGAGTGCTGATCTGAGCTACGTAACACAATGCCAACCTAGTCTTGTTGAAAATGTTGTCATAAAATTGTCATTCATTATCTTTAACTGCATTTAATCGTCCCATGGGTTTCAAAAGTAGGAGCTGTCATAAACCGAAAAGCAAGCCCATACTGTTCGCTGTTGGGATCATTATTTCATCATGCCTGACATCTAAACCAGACACCGGGGGGTTTAACATAACTGGAACGGTTACCTGTTATTGCGTAAGACATGACGACCGGTATTTGTATGAAAATGCCCGAGGGCACACTGAATAAACCATAAGCCACTGTGTGATTCTCCATAGGCAGTAAGCCCCAAGGTACTTTGCGTGCTGTTTGACGGCATATACCTGTCTATATTTATGAGATGAAAAAAGCGTGTTGAAGAATGCAATTCCAACCAAGTTGAAGCGTTACATCACAACAAGAAGTAAAGATGCATGCGCCATCTGCTACGAAAAATAAGTTTGCATATTCCGTATACTGTCAAAAGACACACTAAATGTCTTGTGGCTAATACATGTGCCACCGTAATCAAATGCGGCTTATGGCTGATTCCGCATGCCAGCTGTCATTGAAACTAATGCTTTTGGAATTTCAGTCGCGGCTTATGGCTTATCCTGTGTTCCTTCGGCCAAGGGAATCGAATGTATTCCGGAGATTTGTAGGTGGGTTAGCCCAAGCAGACACCCTAAGGATCCCTCTAATTCTTCTATCATTCTAAACCATTCCATCGCATGTTATCAGAGAATGTAATGCATGGTTAACCTTCCGTGCATCATCTAATGATTGGTTGAAGATCAAATTATCGCTAATTATTCAAATTAATTTTCTGAAAATGCAAAAATATTTAGAAGCTCGTCAAAAGGAGATGACTCATTTTTCTACTCAATCGTACTATTGAGATGCACAAAATTACTTTTTACGATAGAGATTGATAGAACGAAAAATTAAGCTCATGTTCTTTGGAACAGATTATCGACATCAAGTCAGCGCTTCTAATTGATAGCGAAAGCAGAGATCGCTGATTTTCGAAACCGTAAACCGTTGACATTGAACTGGCTTGAATATGATCCCCAAAAGAACTATGAACTCAAGCACGGTCGGAGAGAGAGAAGACACGCGATCGGCTCGTGTCCGTGTCGTGTTTGCACACATCTACTCCCTAGTACCTTCTAATTGAACGTCCACGTCTGATGACCTCCTGCATCTCCATTCATGTCAGAGAGCGCTAGTGAATGATAGACGCAATTGCCAAATGATGAATAGGTCATCATTAGATCGTGATGTCAGCGAACGCACTCACCTACTTAGTCCGATGACATAAATAGTTTTTCGATAAAAAGTGTCTGTGATGACAATTTTCATTCATTATGTCAAGTTTGACTTATTGAGGTTGAGTTTTGCTTTGATTCAAGTGTCTCAAATTAAGTAAGAAAAAAAATAAGCCAAAGCTGTTGAGAATAGCTGAATAACTTATTACTCTTAAAAACATTATTTAACTTAAACACAACAAGTTGCACAAAAGAAGAACCAAGAGAATAAAACCGAATTAAGTAAGGATTACTACTATTTTCAATTGCCATATGTATCTGATATCTTCAACAAACAAATACGAGAAATATTTAGAAAAGAAAATATCAACGTCAGAATCTCTCACAAATTTTTACATTAAGAAACTATATAAAATACAGTGGGAACAATAATCATCAACAATGTTAACTCAGCAACTGTCCAAGCAGAGACCCACAAAAATACAATAAAATGAATGTCGCTTACAAATTCCAGTGTCTCAAATGTAATCAAATATATAGTGGAAGTAAATGTACAATCAGACTGATACATACAAGAATATGTGAGCACTCTACCGAACAATCTTCATTAGTCTACAAGCACTTAACATCCTGTCAACCGAACAACACTTTCAAGATGACAACAGCGATGCTCAGACATTATCATGACACCATCAACGTGCGTTTTATGGAAAGCATACGCATTAAACAACACTATCACGATACAAATTCACAGTTGAATTTTATAATATATTGACCGTCTTATTTTATAATTTATCTATTTCCTTATGACACTTATTTACCCTAAGTTAAAGAAAATAAGTTAAAGGAGTCTTTAATTGTAGTAAATAGTAAAACTGTATCTCTTAGAAGGTCGACTGGTGAAACATAGAGCAATGCGTTATTAAGTTATTGCGTTATCTGTCATTCAATTTTAATAATGATTGATCGTATTTTTTGTTGGCGCATGCGTACTCTTATTGACTTCGACTAATCTGAAAATCATATTTTTAACAATGTTTTCTTTCGCATTGTTATTTTAAGAAAGTGCCGTTTTCCATGACTCGAAGAATTCAATTTCACTGCGCACTCGGGCTACCTGCTGTTGTCAAACATCCACACTCTGAGAAGTCATGTTCAGAATGAGAATAACGTGAATTTTAAAGAGTTTAACGATATTATGCGCTGCACCTTTTCATTTTTGGTCATTTTGGGAAGCAGCGTTCTCAAATTGAGTCAACGTAAACATTTTTGCTTTTTATGCATGTACATGTACTCGTATAATGCTGTTGTCCGCGTGCCCCAGTGGTCAAAAGATCGCCTGGCCACAGATCGAGCCTTGATAGGGTCATTGGATGTGCATCCGGACTAAAAAATTCACACCGCTTCAAAAGTCTGATTATATCAGAGCCGTGGAAGTGGGGAAGTAGTGACGTTAAAGTTATACAAAGCTGTCGATCGCTCTATGATCACCTGCGACAACATTCGAGTTAATGATTTATTGTCCAAGACGTTCTCATATTAATTTATCGATAACCTTGTGTTTTCATTGGTTACATGCAACGCGTATATGTAAAAATTATATGAAACTGACTAAAAATATCTATAACTATGTGCATGCTAGATGCTAGCAATCTGACCTCTTTTTTCTAAATAACCTTTCTATATTTATTCAAAAGATAAGTATATTTATACATGCACATTAAAGGGATCACCTCACTGACAGTTTTTCATGTTTCACTATACGTTCATAAGCTTTACGCTTTAGCAATTTTTAGATTTAATTTCTTTCAGTTGAATTTGCTCGGGTACCATGCACAGCATTCAGCACACATAGTGTGATTATTAGCATTCGGTGAAGGACTAAGGATGCTAAGTTACCGCGTGTAGCATGAAGTAACAGTGAATTGTTACAAGTTTATATTGATTGTAGAGTATTCACTGGACTTCTAAAAGTCACTGAAGGGAGAGGCAATAGTAAAGATTAAAATGAATCGATGAAAGTCGATTGAAGCTCCTTCGAAGGAGCAGCAGAATGAATGGGGACCAAATCGCCGCCCCCTCCCTGGCAGATATGGATAGGGATAAAGAAGACGCCGGTATTGAACCAACTGTGATAGGTTGGTCACTAAATTCCATGACATGAATCACATATAGAACCTATGGGATATCCTGAAACGCAAATGGCTCTCGTGATCCAGCAGCTTTTGGGAATTCGCGAGTGGTTCTTTGACCTATTGAAAGTGGCTCACAATTCGAATGATTTAGCTTCAAAAACTGGTGGGCAGTGTAGCCTTAAGAGCTTGAGCTCTGTTTTGATAATGACAGATATGCCATGATACTAACCTGTTGGAGTCTGCTACTTTGTCTATCTACAAAATAAAAGTCATCGTTCATAAATAGGACCTACTTTTTTTCTAGTACCAGCTGCCATTCTGCTTTCTCTGACACGACAGACTTGAAGCGCAAAATTAAGAGGCTTACTTTATTTTTGGTTTTGTGTGTATTCCATCTTTCTATGTCAACTTCAATCACCATATCAAACATAGACATTAGACAAGCATTCGATGATATGCTATTCTAATGTCGTGATGACGATACAATGAAAATATATTTCAATATTTTCAAGGCGAAAAATATTAGCTGTATTATGTTTTACATACGGCAATTGTATTTGATTTTAGAGGGAAACTGAAGCGAATCGCTCTTCAATTTACTCCTCATCGGTGGACAGATTTCGATTGGAAGGCGACACAATCGTTCAAACGATGGATTGCAATGTTGGGCGTTATTTCCATGGTAAGAACGTATGTCTGAGGCAGAATTGCACTACTTCTATCATTGCAATTTAATGGTCATTTTTACCAGTGCAGATTGCCTCTCATTCTTCTTGTTTTTTCAACAGTTCCTTTTGGCGGAACTCAACACATTCTACATGAAGTTCTTGCTATGGGTTCCTCCTCCGCATTTCCTTTGTCTCGGACGTCTTGTCTTCTTCCTCTTCATGGGCGCCACGGCAATGCGAGAAGTGTTTCAATATCTGGATGATCCGTAAGTACTTTTTCAAGTATACTGGATTTTTCAAATGTTGCTTTTGATGCAGAATTTTTGCATGTAATGCAGATATTTGAATGTTAGCTCTTCTGTCCTGATTAGGCTTACGCTAAAACGTTATTTGGAAAATTATTCACGATAAAGAAGCAAAAAAATTTAAAAACAGCTAAGGAAAGTAATCTGTAATAATTTCCCCGTTACTTTGTTAACTTTTCCGGATAATACGATTCCGCATAAGATGGGTGCTCAAGTCTTTGCGAGCCAAGTTTTGCGATATGGTCGCATCTGTACACACGAATTAGATTTTATCAATAAAGTTCGGAATACATTTCAGCTTTTGGTAGCAAGAGGCTACTCTAGATTTGAACTTAAGCAGTCCGCTCAGAGACAGTTGCAAAAACATTGGGAAGTTATCTTAAAATTCGGTTATTATTCAGCTAAGCAAATGCTGGACAATCATTTATTTTAATGTTTATTCTGATTTGAATAACTGATTAATAACGATTAATTTGATGGCATTTTTTTATATTTATTGTCGCAGCTTTCATTTTATAAATTATTAACTGTGGATTGAGGCTGCCTTTGTGCAGGTCCCGCTAGGGTGGGTTTGAGTGTTCAGAGGTGAGGGACCGAAACACGATCGCCCTACCCTAGTCTCTGCTGATGACCTCAGGAGTTCAAGGTTAATATTTAAGTTCCAATCTTGATTATAGTTCTTTGCTTTTATTTCCTGAATAAGAATCTGTTATTTTGACACGATTCCATTCACCTGTAGGGAACGTTTGATCAGTCCTCTTAAGGATTAAATTTCTCACTTATCTTTTCATCAAGTCTTCATTTCACAACTTCATTTCATTCGGGATTAATTTGATGGGTTACGTCTGGCATCACTAATGATTTTGACATGTTGATACAGTATGAGTATGATGGATAACAGACCTGATCGCCTTTATCTATTGGTAAGGAGAATCAGGTGCACGAGCGTTAGGATAGTTAATACCGCTAAGTACTAGGATAAATTGAAGCGACAATTCTGACAACCTCAGTTGGACAGAATTCACTCGCTGAGTAAGCTTGCTAAATTCTCTTTTTGTACTTCTCGATGCATGAATTATTAATTGGTATTCCGTAGCGTATTTTCAGTAGCAGTAGTTTCCCCCTGTTTAAACAATAATATAAATTGCTTAGAGGGTAGAGTACTTGATAGAGTTTAACTAATTAACCCTATGTATTTGACCTATTGGTTAGCGTATAACGTTTTAACTGTCTATCAGTGAACGACAAGTCTCTGAAATTCACATTAGGATAATGTGACAGCAGTTCGTATAAATGATCGGTGTTACATGCATAGTGGAAAACAGTATATACTGTGCTTATTCCTACAACAATGTAATTTTTGTATATTTACACATGTATTCATAAACTTCTTTATTCATTTTGCAATTTTTTATGTGATATTGAGATTGCAACGCTGATGTGTTTTGTGTAAAATATTGTTTTGATAATCAGGCGCAATATGACTAAACAGTACGTGCAGGTTTTCTTTTTGTTTTGATATTGTGTAACTGTAACGTTTCTCCTACATGTGCGGTAGTTAAGCGGTGAGAACCAAAGCAGATGTATCATCATCCTTCAGTCACGTATTGCGATGTAATTTCTGCATGCTGTCGCCTTATCTTTTCATTGAAAGTTATGAGAAATCTTTCATTCACTGCTTATCATCTGAATTAACTTATTAATCAACCTCATTGTTTCAGTCGCTCTTCTTTCTTAATGTTGGATGTTTCCCATGCAAATTTGACTTCCATGGTAACCTCCACTTTTCCCTCAATATCAAAGAAATATAAAATGACGCACAGTGGACGCAACTATCCCTGATGAATGTTGCATTGTCTTCTACAACTTGAGTATTTCGTCACATCAACAATTTTTATGTGCATTTAACAAAATCACTTCGATTTTACTTTCTAATTGTATGATAAACTTGTTTCCATATCATTTGCGTTCCTGATGTATTTCGTCAATTGAATGACTTTACAGACTTAACATAATTCCAAGGTTTACAATATGAGCATGACGTGGCAGTCTAGTTATCGATTCTAGATATCGATGAAATGGGGTATAAAGTTTAGCAAGATGTACCAATTAGATCGGTAGCCAGAGCGAGTTTTTGCAGGGAACTAAGTCAAAAATGAGACTTTCATATGATCTGCACATTATGGCTACAACGAATCTACGCGTCTGTCGAGTTCCACACAGTTCCTCTTCTTGTTAGACAGAATCAAAGACAAACTCGTAAATCCAATAGGATGCAGAGCAGACCGAAGTTTTCTTTGCCACACCTAACACAAGCATTGTGAAGTATGCTGATGACATTCTTTTGTTGCATTTTATTGGATCTTCAGAAGAGGACAACCTTCAACTAGAATGGGATCATGTTTTTTCTTTTTACAAATCAATGTGTTGTCTTCCTCTCAACGAGTGTCTAACGATGCCATTATGACTACATCTGGGTTGTACCTTTTTGAAACAGGCTCATTCTTCATATCTGGATGTCATTTTTTTCCAGTGAAATGAAGTGGAATGAGCATGTGAAGCACGTGATAAGAAAGGCATCGAGAAGAATTTTCATAATTTCTTTATAATTTTCGTAATCTCAAACGTGGTTGTGCTCAATTGGTTGTCACATTGTCTCACAGAAATAAATTTATTTGTGTGTTGGTAGTCGGACATAATCCTATCCCAGCCATTGTATGCAATGGTAACAAGCGTTAAAGATTGACATAGATATTCCTCTCTTTGGCTTATGTGATTGGTCAACGCGAATTGCGAATTGCAGAAGGAGCTCACATCATCTAACCCACTTGCTTTAACTGTCAGATGCATGCAGGCCTGCCAAGTGAAATGTACATATCTTAAACTCAATTTTCTTAGCTATAATTTCGTCAAATGGAAATAATATTCACACCGTTCGACTCTTTATAAATTGTACGATAAACTGTGTACGTTCTGTGGTGTCAATCTTTTGTTTCGTCAGAATTCAGGCTTGAATTCCTATTACGTACAATGGAAAATTGATCTTCTTGCCTCTCGAGACTAATTCTGGCCGTGACCATCAGTATTGAAGAAAGTTATCTCTAGATCCAGGCACGCACACCAGGCAATTTTATCTGTGTGTTGTCTTTATCCGATCGGTGTTAATATTTACATTCCCGTCATTTTGTAATGCCTCGCAGTATGAATCGCATTGTAGATGTCGAAAAAAGAATTTTGCGAATTATAGGTACTCCAAGGATTGAGACTAATGTGTAATGTCGGGCATTAAATCTTATGAAATGCTTTTCTTGCCAATCTGTTTGATGACAGAGAAACCAGAGATGACTGTCAAAGAAATCCTCAGTGTCAGACATGCTCGTGGTGTGAGCACTCGGTCATTATCATCCTGCTACCCTCCTACGGCTGTAACTGCCCGACTTAGTAATTCTTTTGTCAAGTATTGTAAATAATATTAAAAATACAATTCAAATGTAAAGTAATACAAAGTATTGTAAATAATACGTTTAATTACCGGTACTGTTTTTTGACGACTGATTGAACAACTTTCAGCTCATGAATGCCATTGTTCACTGATGGATGATTCCATTACATTTCTTTACTTTTGCGATGCTGTCCTCGTAAAAATTTTTGTCAGATTCACGGAATCTGCAGAGCAATAAATAAAAAAACTATTCTATCGTTCTATTACCGTGCTTTCTCTGATTTAATGATTTTCTAACTCCAGAGCCATAATATTTGAGATGACATGTCTTCAGGTCATTTCTTATCATGTTCATGTGCTTTGTCTGTAAGCTAAACACACAGATTTTGCAAGCATTCTGATTACAGCAAACACAACATTTTGACCAATTTAAGCCACATCCAACCACATTCTCACGTACATCAACCATCAGAAATGTGACAGTAACACGCACACGCACACATAATGGGAAACAACCTGAAGACATTTCATGTCAATTGTTATGGCTTTAGAGTTAATACTTTCTCCTTAATCAGAGGAAACATAGATAATCACTTTTCACCTTAAACTTCAATCTACTTCCCATTTATTTGCATGCGTTTACATGTTTTTCTGTCTAGAAGAGTAGGAATCTGTAGAACTCGACCGACACACAGAGTGGTAGCAGCAGGGATTGCAAATACCCGGGTTTTTTTAAACACCCGGACCGGATCCGGATCCCATACCCGGATATCCGGACGGATCTCGGATCCTATTATATCAAAAGTAACAAATTTAGTTTATGCTACATGCAGTAGGGCCTCTATAACGTTTAATTCGGGACACCAAAATTTAAATGATGGCCTATATATTTCATAATGCCTTCTACTGAAGTGTTATAGTCGACATTTACTACAGTTGTCATTTTAGTTCTGCGTTGTTAGTAAAATGTTTTATTTAATTTCAAATTATGATTACGGGTTTTAGAAATCACTCCTTCAAATATATATGTATTCTTTTTAAGACATGTAGTATGAATAGGCTAGTTCTTTAAATACCGCTAAGAGAGATTAATCCAGAACAATTTTAAGACCGACTAACAAGTATATTGTATCAAAATAAAAGAAAAATAGCAACTTGCTGATATGAAATTGCAGAAATTATTAGTCCGTATGCATAAAAATACGTAACTGGTTATCATAAAGTAATTGCTTATCTTTAAGGCAATTTATTTAAGTATGAAACTAAAAAGAAAGTAAATGTTAAAATTTTAAATCTTTACGCATATTTATGAAAATAATGAATGAAAAATAATGTAATTAGCAATTTTTGTAATGCAAAAGTAATTAGTCATTTTTATGCATACGGGCCTGAAATCAAATGTATTTTTGTTATGGTATTTCAAATTCAACGATTTTCATAAATTTTGAAATACCATCTTAAGAATGTGAGACTGTCAAGAAGTTTGTCAGACATTCGATTACGCTGTTTCACTGCGAACTGAGCAGCCGCAGAGAAAGCACGCTCACCTTCACAACTGGTACTTTGTATCGTCATCAGCTGCTGGTACAGTTTTTCTAGGGAGACTCCTCTCAATTTCTTTGCCTCAAACAACTTAAATTCTAGGCTGAGATTTGAAGAGTCGTTTGAAGAGACATTGCATTCATTGAGCTTTCGGAGTTTGTATCGAAAGCTGCAAGTTCACGATTGAGAGCCTCCTCCATCGTTATGTCCATGGAATCAATCGTTGTGTCCACTTCAGGCGATCTTTCAATTTCACTTGATGTTTTATCTGTTGCATTAAGACGTTGGAAAATACGTGATGTTGTTTCCAAAATCTGATTTTTGGTCCCATGTTTAAACAACGCTAATTTTGTAGTGGACTTAATAAAATCTGGATTATGCAGATACAGAAAGACATCCATCAACTTGGAGGGTCGTCTCTCTCTGCAAAGCGCTTTTCTACAGCAGCTTTCATCAATGAACAAAATGGTGTTTTTCTCTGACTCAAGGAATTTATGAGGAACGTAAAGATGGCATCTGCCTTCAATAGGTTGGTTGATCGAGCAGACAGTTTTCAACCGCTAGTTTGACTGGCGACAATGAGTAGACTATATCTCTCAGTAGCTGAAGTTCTTCCTTTAAAAAATCAGCTTGGGTATCAGGGCTCCCACTCCTGCGCAAATTTTCAAATTCTGCGCAAATGCGCAAATTTTTAGGAAATTCCAATTTTCTGCGCAAATTTGACAATTTTGTTGCAAAAATGTTAAATTAATATCGACATGGTATCCATGAAGTTGTTAAGTTTAGAGTTGTTTTTTGTTGTTTTATGTTTACAATGCCTAAAGTTCTGTTTCAAATATTTCGCTGTTTCGTAAGATTTTTACGTTTAGATCTGCCCATATTGTATCGAGATTTCAAATAAATAACCCGGTGGTAAAAATTTCATCGGGCCGAAGCATGAAATCTCCTTTCGGCATCGCGGCGTCGATTTCCCATAAAATCGATGCCTTGCCGATGCCCGAGAATTCGTCTCGGCATTGCACCTGATATTCCGCTCTATTTCCGATATCGGATTTTGGCCGATTAATCGCGACATATACGGTATCCACCTGTTTTGTCGCTCTATATCCGATATCGGATTTTGGCCGATTAATCGCTACATATGCGGTATCCCACCTGTTTTGTCGCTCTATATACGATATCGGATTTTGGCCGATTAATCGCTACATGTGCGGTATCCCACCTGCTTTGTCGCTCTATATTCGCTATTGGACTTGAGACGATAAACCGATTAATTTACAATCTGAATCACTCGTATAAAAATCATACCGCTAACTACACACGCTTTTCCTAGTCCTGGACTACAACCTGGGCTAGGCCAATTAGCAATTGATGAAAACGAAGACAGCATTCATTCAATAACATCATATTACAAAAAATACGTATATGAAATCTAGAAATAGCGCACTGCACAATCTATGTCAACAATCATCTGTATTCATCTGGAGAGGGATGGAATTAGTCTGCTAAAGCGAGAAGGGCGGGGAGATTGCGCAACGGAACCTGTGGTATAAAAGCTTTCAAAATCACATCACTTGCGCAGATTTCAGATGCGAAGTATACTACTAAAAGCAAAATGAATATCTTTTAAAATTGGTTACATAGGTTGTCATCCAAGGTAATGAAATAATTCGGAAAGAGAAAGCTGCAGAGTTGATAGAAAAACACGCGAGCACACAAAAAGATAATTTATTTCATTTGAAGACTTAATTGTGAAATGCGAATTTCTTTCTTGTAAGATTTAAGTGACAGTTTGCAATGCAAAAACATATTGTCGTGTGAAAGAGACTACATTTTTTTACATAGCATCGAATGTATCCAAATGCATAGATGAGAATATAAGAGAGATTAGATTGAACAAAGGGAAAAGGAGAAAAAAGGAGAGGGATATGAAGAAGATTAAGTGGAAAATAAGAAAGAGACGGAGTGAAAGAAAAGAGAAAAGGGGATCGAGAGGAGAGGATCGTGGAGCTGGAGGATAGAGATGAGAGAAATTGGGATAGCAGCAGAAGGAGTTGGGATGTCTTGGAGAAAGAGAGAGAGAGAGATGGAAGAGAGAAGAAGAGGATAATGGGATAGAGATTTATGAAGACAATGGGAATAGGAAGAGGAGAATAATTGATGAGAGAATGAGTGAATTTTCCGTCATAAAAATTAAACCTATGAATTTTGAGTTTGGAAAGAGACCAATCGCATTACTAGACATCGAGACATTACTAGACATTTATGAATTTAAGTGGGATAAGATGATAAAATGATATGGGAATTCCATGTCAGATCCCATCAAGCGCCCATATGGTCTGATGGTGGGATGACGATCGCCCACGCAATATCCATGATCAAGATGGGACCTCACTGTTACCATGTACGTTTTTCACTGTGAGACTTGATATCGATATCAGAATCATCGGAAATTAAGCGACAATTCGATATCGGCAAATGAACGATTTCATAGACATAATATCGATATGAGAAGCATCGGAAATAGGGCGACAATTCGATATCGGTCGATGGACTACAAATCGCTCACTTTTCGATTATGAATTGATCGGAAACTGCACGATTGAACGATTTCTCGATGCTGAATCGAGAAAACGCTTTGAATCCGAGCATTTTCCGATTAATTTTTACCACCGGGAATTGTTTGACTACCATAATATAAAGATATCATAAACATGACTTTTCCTTTGTTTTTAAAAAACTATTGCTGGATACATCACTTGTAGCTAGTAAGTATCGATAAATTACATGCTTGACTAGGCCCTACAATTAATTGCATACATTATTACAAGTAGGGCCTTATGCCTAAATTACATATGTCCTACTTAACTCTTAGATAACTGTCACATGATATAATAAAATATTGATTGACAATCATTTAGCAGTTCATTAGCTCAAACTTTGGCCTACATTGATATTTTAGAAATTCAATAAGATAATAACTTGAAGCAATTAAATAAATCACAAACACAAAGATGACGACACAGGGGGTCTAGGCACAAGAATTTCTAATTTTATCCCTGAAATCAAAAGCTGCGCAAATTTTAGCAAATTATGGAATGGGAGCCCTGTTGGGTATCAGGAAAGTCAATCATAGCTTTTCGAATAAAGTCATGCAGTAGAAGAAAACGCTCGATCATATCGACCATTGAGTTCCACCTAGTCTTGTTATCTCGGACAAGTACATAGCATTTTCAAGTTGAGCCTTAAAATACTCTTGTAATTTGTCATTTTTTAAGGAACTTCGACGAAATTTAACAGCAACACCCCTCACACTTTTGATGAGTCGTGCTACATCATCACTGCTAAAATTGATATCGTGTGTCGGAATGTCATTGCGGTCAACATCACTGTCGTCATCACTATCGCTACTTCCTCCACTGTTGTCATACTCAGTATCTTCGTCTGTGTTTTCCTGCTCGACGTTTGTTGATTTCTTTGAAGAAGTGTAGAAGACATCTTGAACAGCTAGATGAAATGCATGCGCATAGCATAGCACTTGTTCAGTTTCTATTAGCCTACCGTAAGCAATCATCACTGAAGCACCATCAGTGGTAATTCTGACGAGCTGGTCTGTAGAAATTCCAAACTCACTCAATCTCTCGTTGACCAGCATATCAATATTTAGCGCCGTTGCGGAACCTTTCACACGCATGAGTCCAAGGTTGTAATGCAGACTTTGATGATTATGAAGATTCACATTTATGTACCGTCGGTTTTGTGAAGATGTCCATTCGTCTTACGTTGCGCTAAATCGCTCACCATTTGAAAACTTTGTTCGTATTTCTTCTCGCACGCTTTGTTTGATGCCATCGCAATGGTCAAGTATGATACAACGGATAGTATTGGGACTACGTGGAGGGTTGTAGCCCTTCGCGGTTATCGCCGATCGAATAAACTCACTATTGGCTATTTGCTGCAGAGAGAAACGGTCAACAGCAGCCAGTCGACTCAAAATATTAGGAAGTGATGAAGGCTTTTTCACAAGATAAAAATCGTCGAGAGTTCTTGTTCTTTTTAATGGTTGGTCACTGGATGGAGCTGGTAAATCGATGTTGTGTCTTCTTGATAAATGCTTCTTCATCGACGATGTTGAGAAATCCTTCCCACGTTGTAAGACAGTTTTGCAGTGAACACATATTACTTTCGAAGGTTCACTGGAATCCGAAGAGTAATGTTCCCAAACACCACTTGATCTCGAAGACATGAGTATTTCACCTGCATAGGAGTCAGTAAGCGAGTTTGTGAAACAAGTCTCACAAAAGCGCCCTATGCTTAATACAGTGAAGTCCTTGGCAGCGATCAAAAAGCGTCATACAAGGTCATTCGAAGTATTCCCTATTTCCCTGTCTCTTCCATGTTGACTGCGAGCTATTGATTATGTCTCTTTTATGTTTTGACTGGTTAACAGGACGCGTCACAAGATGCCTTTATACTCGATGATATTAGACAAAATTCGCTAGCAGATTCAGTTGATTATAAAATTATACAATACGATTCCCAGACGTCTGTGATACACTGACTGGCTCATGTATACACTGTATATTACAACGGTTTGCAGCATTCATGTGCAATTTATGCAATAACTAACTGATGTTTTACAATTTGTATGATTTATACTGAATTACTAATAATCAATATCTGATTATACACGTTGTTCGCCGGATCCGGGATTCGGGCGGATCTCACACCGGATCCCGGATCCGGATATTTGCACCCGGATCCACCGCAATCCCTGGGTAGTAGCCATAACATGTACAATTTTGTACATAATTATATGAAAGACCCATTTTCAGCCTCGTTCCCATGTAGACACACGTGCTGGCGGCCGGCCTAAAGCAATCACAATTGAATGAGGCATGATTTGAAATGCCATTTATTCGAAATCAGTGATGTCGAATTGATTAATTTATGATGAATTTGTTTTTCTAAGTGATTGGCACATGGACATTAATATTTTTTCTTTAACATTTTCAATGTATCTCACCTCAGTTGCATTTATTTATGGAGCTCTTTTTCGGCAGGAATTGCAAACGTTTTGGACGTCAATCGTGGATCATTTCATGTATAATCATAACTGAATTCCTTATCGTCATCAAGTTTGATTGGGAAACGGTGACCAAACCTCTCCCTCAACATGTCATCATCGGCTGGTCTCTCGGCATTACGGCCCTCGTGATGTGGACTCTGTGGAACTTCTTTATCAAACGCCTGCTTATTCATTCTGCTAAGAAAGAACGTGTTGAGAAGCGGATGCAAGCAAAAAATCAAAACGCAATAATCGCAGAGAAACCGACAAATGCCCATATTTCTAATGGAAACAAGGCGCGTCGACGACGATGAAATTATCAAAAGAATTATTGAGAAATTCAGATATAAAAAGAGTCTCAGTTCAGCTCTGTCCATGTATCATTGTGGTGAACGCTATTGGGGTAGAAAGCATTTGATGTTTTGTTGGGTTTTTGACCTGTCAATCAAAAATTTGTCATCGTACAGATATCCCTCGTTATAAGTTACATTAATTCCTAGCATTTTGAATGTAGCAAGGATGTATTTAAAATCAAAATAAGTCAGAAATGCGAAGCATACTTCACATATCTTACGTCGTTATCATGCTTATGCCTTCTCAACTAAGAAAATTAGTAATATTACAAAAATTTCTACCATTTCGTACTGGGTTCTTTTTACTCTTCTTAGTATGAAAATGTTAATGCTTTTTTAGCTTTTTCTTGCTTTTTTATATCAATCAGTAACCGGTTTTCATAGTTCCTCATCAGATTGAAAATTTGTAACCATTATCTGTAACCTGTGATATTGACGAAACCATCGAAGCGTTATTATTAATTCAAAATATGTCTCCGACTTGCTTCTATTATTGAGTAGTTAAATTATTAATTTAGCATTTTATAGAATTAATGCCGCTACCACCGTTGTGTGATTTCCATTCATGCAATTGTCTTTCATTCTCTGACTTTATTGAAGTAATCAGATGACTGACAGATCCTGGATCGGGATCCGTTTATTACATTCGAACGAAGAATATTCTTTGTATTGGAAATATAATGCCGAATGTTGCGATCTCGAACATGAAAGCATACATGTACATGAATGAACTGGTTGCCCACAATCTTGATCTTCGTTGCGTCATGTGTTGCATGTCTGTGAAAGCGATTGATGGTAGACGGTAGATCCAAGCAGAAGGAAATTACGCCGCCAGCGGTACTTGGCGAAATCTTGTTTATTCAGCGTTAAATGCGGAATATCAGTATTACGGCGGTATTTTGCTTTTATCCGGTTTGATACAAGAAACAAAAGACTCTCACTATGTGAAGTGTGCCTTTGATTCCTCAAAAGGTCAATGATTTCACGGCTCCCACGATGCAACATTTTTGTCGTTCCGAGATGGCTTCATTCATTGACGCTGTCAGTTTTCTCTTGTATGCATCAGTAATTTTGTTTCCAATGCAGTCATGTGATGCAGAAGCACTTTTTGCTCCATATTACGGAGTTGATTCAAATGCAGCGAGTATAGACCAAGCTCATTGTGAATTTCCACTACATGTACAAATTGTACATTCAATTAATACTTTAGGTGCTTAGCTTACTAGATCTTTCAAAATAATTTATCTGAAAATAATATGTAATGGAGCCTACATTAAATTATGATATCCTTCGAAGAAAAGTCACTTATAAGCATTGCTGTGAATAATAATATATGGTCCTAGACATAAAATGTAGCCGACTATCTTAATAAATTGTCCTGTTAAGTTATTCACTTTATGATTTAAGGGAATAATATTTGTGTCAAACATAACAAGCAATGCTTCTAATTAAATTAAGATGCATAGCCAATTGATGTGTTTATTGACAACAAGTCTCTTTTAGCCTACTACAGACTGTCAAATAATACGTATTATAATTGTATAATATAAAATAACATTATATTAGGCATCCATAAAGCATTTTTGAACTTTCCATGATAGCAAATTTTAAAAGTGGTATAGAACGGAATTTGAATGTAGCGACAGCGGAATTTGCGGCTAAGAGCGGCGGAATCTCTTTGTGTTTGGCTAGATCAATTATTATCATAAAGATCAAGATGATTGATAATCCATCAATCTAAATAGCTGGCAGTGACGTGAACGCAGTATCGATTCACATAATGAGGGATATAATGTACCCATGAGCGCCTTCGATTTTGAAATTTTTCCTTGTGAACTTTCATGTTAATTGGTTTTGCGTTTTTGTCCTCCACTTCAGTCTTTCAGAATCGGGCCAGGTGATGTTTTTTTTATCGTGTGTGCGACTCTTATTGCTTTTATAGGTACCATTTCCACCGGGTCGCGTCGTTTCTGGACCAGTTACTCCTCTATCTGATGGTGACGGCTGGCGTTAATGACTTTGATATAGAGACGATTTTCGGATTGCCTATGTTGTCTACAAACAAATTGTGATGCGCTCTGCATTCGCGCTTGTTTTCGATCGATTTTTAAGTCGTTTGTTATTACATTGTTATCGTACTATAATCTACCCTAAATTATTTCCCGATGAAGCGATTCCCAACGATTTTTCCTGAATTGAATATCATTGCGTTTTATTTGTGATACGAATATGTAGACTGTGTATGCATAGTTGGCTGATTCATATATTGACATTGCTTTTCGTACAATTTTCGAGTACTTATTGCCATATCGAAAATCGTCCGTGTTATTCGAACACTAGAAGTGGAAACTTTTAATGAACGTTTTATTATGAGGTCATGGTCATGTAATAAAAAAATTCTATTATTTTGTGTTTTCGACTCAGCGGTGAAACTGATAGCTTGCGCTAACAGACATCAGTTCGATTAATTAAGAATTGATATACTTTGCATCTTCAAAACGGCGCTGAAATGCTCGAAGGTTGATAAACCCTTGAATTTGAAAAAGCTGGTCTCAAGAAGGTAGATAAATGATAGAATATCTGATTGAAAATATTTAAATTATAAATCAATTGACTTGTTGATAACTTGCCAAAAAAGGATCTTGCTCGAGCCAATTTTATTTTGAAAATACGTTATGCATTTACGCATGTGGACTAGCAGACGTCATTTTATAGAATCCTCCAGTTTGTGGGGAAGCGGTCTTTTAATAAGTTCATAATTAAAAATGATTGTTTATTGCTTGATTTTGTTAATTAATATTTTTTAGCAAAGCCAGCAAAAAATCCGCTGAAGTACACAACCATTCTCAAGTGAAAGGAATTTGAAAGAGACTAATTGCTCAGTGTAGATTATCATGAGCGCTAGTTTTTTTTAGCCGCGAAGCCAAATCTGCCACGTACTGCTCCAACTACCCATGACGAACGTCATTCGCTCATGACTGTAACTCCCCAATGCTGAGCGGACTATCGGCAACAACACAACGGTCATGGGTAGTTGGGACATTGTTGCCTGCTGCTAGTCGAACACTTGCGAAGGTGTTCGCATGACGTCATCGGGTCTCCAGAGGCTAGACCAGGGCTGCACAACTTGATCCTGTTGAGGGCCCATTTTATTGTATATAAAAATCTGCAGACCACATATTTTTCATGTCTTATTATTGCACATTATACAATACAATTGTCGCAACTCTTCTTCTCCAATGTCAAGTCATAGATTATTTGCAAATTTCATAAGTTTTATAGGGCAGCATATAGTGACATAAGCTATATTATTTTCAGTTGTACTTCCCATTATCAATGTTGTTTTTATATAAACCGAATTTGCTGCACAATGGAGGTTTCGCAGGCGACGCAAGCAGCATGAGAAAGTTGTGCAACAGGGATCGCAATTTTCCGTTTTTTTGCGAAATTAGTCTAATGTTAATACCTCAAGTTTATGCATTCAAACCCCGGTTTTCCCGATTTTACGGTTTTTCTTGGATGAATTGCGTTCCATGTTGTGTGATATTTGTATATAATAAGTTAAGTTGTGTTAAGATTTGTACATGTAAGTTCAATGAAAATCACATGACCGACTAATGAAATACATGTGCTACATTGCATGAGGGTCTGGTACGAGCCTACTACAGGCCTACCAGTAGAAAAGACAAAAGCTTCAGTGGGAGGTGCTGCTGCACTTACTTCCGAGCTGCAGTCCTACCCTAAATCTGCCATTGTCTGGGAACATCATTTATGGGTACTCACGACAAATTTATTTCATTTAAATAAGAGACAGTACACGCACTAGAGGTAGGCGATCGTGGATGACTCGTTTTATTTGAGACTTCAACGGCCATATAGTCGCAGCTATCTAGGGAAACTGGGAATTTCCTGCTGCAAATATTTTAGAAGCGCTTCCTTATAACCCTTGTGAGACACCAACAATCCTTCGCGGGCCGCATGATTTTGCATCACAAGGTGACATGCCACGCTCAATTACGCGTAATTCACGAGTAAACTACCTATAATTACACATGACCCTAGTAATGAGCAAAAGACCGTTCCAGGACACCATAAAATTAAAAAAAAATAGTATCTTTAAAAACGACTAAATTTATCAATTTATGTCATTATTTCAGGTTTTTAAGACCTAAATTCATGAATTTAGACCGTTCCAGGACACCATAAAATTCAAAAAATAGTATCTTTAAAAACGACATAAATTCATGAATTTGAACCCTTTTTCAGGTTTTTAAGACCTAAATACATGAATTTAGTCCATTCAAAAAGTACCATTTTTTCAAAAAATGGTATTTTTTAAAAACGACATAAATTCATGAATTTGAACCCTTTTTCAGGTTATGAAGACCTAAATTCATAAATTTAGGCGTTTTAAAAATACCCAATTTTTCAAAATCTCAAGTGTGCGATTATGACATTTTTCATTGCTCAAATCATGACCGTTCCAGGACACCGAAAAAATCAGAAAAGTTAAGAATCTCAAAATTTGTGATTAAGATCATTTTTTACTTTGAAAATCATTTTTCAGGTTTTTAAAATATGAGATAACTAAAATTATTGTCTAATAAAATTTCTTTAAAATGGAAGAAACAAAATGGAAGAAACAAAAGTGGAAGAAACTGCAAAGAATATATCCTTCGTTATCATATGAACGTAGTTCTACTACCCCCTCCCTTCTGACTTCTAGGGGTCCCTTAAGAAATTTTTTTATTATAAAATGAGCAACATAAATGAGTTTTTAAAATTATATGGAACGCAAACAACTACAAATTTTGATCTAAAGAAAATCGCAAATCAATTGGGAATAAAGAATTTTCATGTTCTAATGAGAGTGGAATTACAATTCCTAAAAAATAAGCCAACAATAACTATAAATTTCATAACAAATCTTCACACAACAGATGAAAAAGGAGTACATTGGTCTGCAGGTACGTCTAATATAAACAGAGATAATTACTATTTCGACTCTTATGGACTTCCACCAACAAATGAAGTCAAAAAATTACTTGTCAATGGAACTAATAATACGTTTCAAATTCAAAAACCAGGAACTACTTATTGTTTTTTATTATCAGGTCAATTATGTCTTTATGTTTTATTTAAATTACGGGAAGGAGTACCATTTCTTGATATTATGTTAGAATTGAACAAGAGAATTTCCTTCCCGAAACGTTAGTTCCAATAATAATGATAATGATAATTAAAAATCAGTTCGTTGTAATTCATTTTGATAAAATCGGCCTCTGATATCTTCATCATCTAAATCTTTGATTTCGTAAGTAATCGGATAAGTTTGATTTATTTTACAAACTTCAAATATCTCTTTCGTCCAATAGCCAACGAAACCTTTTTCAAATTTATTCTTATACTTAAATATTCTAACTCTATCTCCAATTTTAAATTTCGGCTTAAGTTTCTGCAAATTCGGATTACTCTCATTCGAATAATTATTTTCGAATATTTTTTTTCTTATCAAATCTGGATCGTCCAGAAGCATTCTTTGGGGTTTCTTAAATACCTGAATGAACTTTATTATTGTACAAGCTCTACACATGCCTGGTAATATCTTCCAACCATTTTCTGATTTTCTTTGCTGAGTAAATTTCTTGAAGATCTTACCTTTTAACGTTCCGATTGAATCTTTCTATCATACGGGCCTTCCCTGCAATTTTCACCGCCTCCTGAATAAACAGTTTCAAAATACAAGTGGCTGAACGTTTCTGTTATAAAACTCCGATCCTTTATCACAAACAATTTCTTGGCTTTCTATTATTTCTTAAAGATTCTTCAAACAGCATATTTTACACTGATAGGACCACTTTACTTTTTTAAAGGCTTAACCAAGCTATATCGTGTATATTAAATCAATAACGGTCAAAGCGTATTTATACATCAGAATCATTCGGGCATAATGAAATCCTCATATCAGCATCCAAATATCATCTTTATTTAAATACTTTTACTTTCATTAAATATTTAGGCCTTTCTATATTCCTTGTGATTTCGGACGCGCAGGTTCGAGCGTTGCTCTCAGACATCTTTGCTGTCGTTTCTATTTAAACCCGACCGAATAATAATTTTTTAGCTTTAAAGCTTTCTGAACAAACATTCTTTCAATTTTTTCTCTAAATGTAGGATTTTGAATACTATCTAATTCTTGAATCATCTTCTTATCAGCTGCATGTCGAGAACTTAGATCATGATTTCGATAAGCTAAATCATGCCTGTAAGCTGCGGCATCTACTCTATTAATTGGTTCTTCACCTGGTTTCGGATTATATTCTTACATCTAGCTTATATACAATTCGCGTTCCTGGACCGGTAAAAGAATGACCAGGAAGATTGTTTTTCTTTCGAATATTTACTCCAAATAA